>JASDQU010684496.1:88996-114971 GCA_032191745.1 Picea mariana
AAACCTGAAGTAAGAAACACTGTACTTATCATGAGTGGGAAGTAACTTCTTATAGAGGTTAAGAAGAAGGAGGAACTGCAATTTATTATGGTCAAGAAACCGAAGATTGTTTTGACCAGCATGAGGGTATATGATTTACCAGAAGAGGTTCAGGAACTACTGGAAGAGTTCGCTGACATAGTAGTGGATGAAATACCTCGTTCGTTGCCACCGATCAGAAGTGTGAGTCATCACATTGATCTCATACCAGGAGCTAGTTTTCCAAACAAAGCCGCGTACAGATTGATGCCACAGGAGAACAAAGAAGTCAAAAGACAAGTCAAGGATCTGTTTGAAAAAGGTTTGGTCAGAGAAAGCTTGAGTCTGTGTGCTGCTCCGACAATAATCAGTCTGAAGAAAGATGAAGGCTAGAGGATGTGTACTGACTCCAGGGTGATCAACAAGATAACCATCAGGTACAGATTTCCATTGCCAAGGATGGATGATCTGATGGATTGCTTGAGTGGAGCAAAGTATTTTTCGAAGATTGATTTGAAAAGCGGTTATCATCAAATCCACATGAAAGAAGGTGACGAATGGAAGATAGTAGTCAAAACCAATGAAGGGTTGTATGAATGGCTTGTTATGCCATTTGGCTTAGCAAACACGTCGAGTACGTTCATGAGGTTGATGAACAAAGTCCTAACGGAATTCATCAGAAAATTTGTCATTGTGTATTTGGATGACATACTAATTTTCAGTAAAACAATGGCAGAGCATCTGAAACATTTGATTACAGTGATGAGGAAGTTACAACAGGAGAATATGTTGATAAACATGAAGAAATCCTCATTCATGAAGACAGAGCTCATTTATTTGGGTTTTGTTATTTCTGCAGATAAGTTGAGGATGGATCTAGATAAGGTGGAGGTAATCAAGAATTGACCATCACCAAAGAGTATATTTGAGGTGAGAATTTTTCACGGATTGGATAGTTTCTACCGAAAATTCATTAGAAATTTCAGTGGAATTAGTGAATTTATGATGGATACAGTGAAGAAGAGACAAAAATCTTTTCACTGGATAGAAGAATCCGAGAAGAGTTTTAATTTGTTGAAGAGGAAGATCACGGAACAACCAATTCTGGTGTTGCCTGATTTCCAAAAGACATTTCAAGTGAAATGCGATGCAAGTGGATTTGCAATAGGGGCAGTCTTGAGTCAAGAGGACAGGTCGATAACATACTTCAGCGAGAAGCTGAATGAAGTGAAAGTGAAGTAATCCACATATGATAAGGAGTTTTATGCTATTATACAGGCATTGAAGAAATGGAGACATTACTTGATCCCGAAGGAGTTTGTCTTATACAGTGACAAT
The DNA here is from genome assembly GCA_032191745.1 of Picea mariana. NCBI lineage: Eukaryota > Viridiplantae > Streptophyta > Pinopsida > Pinales > Pinaceae > Picea > Picea mariana. Next base: position 90,353 of record JASDQU010684496.1, read on the forward strand.
CATGCACTGCAGTTTGTGACTCAACAGGAGAAGTTGAATCAAAGACATGTTAAATGGGTTGAATATATGTAGAAATTTACTTTTGTAATTAAACATATTTCCGGTACTTCTAACAAAGTTGTTGATGCTTTGAGCAGGAAATGTTTGCTATTGCAAGAGTTCAAAGTCAAAACGTTGGGTTTTGATGATCTCAGGGACATGTACAGAGATGATCCAGATTTTAAAGAGGCATATGAAGCGGTTGAGAATCCAATTCTCAGAGATAGAAGCCAATGGACAGAATACATGATCCAGGAAGGGTTACTGTTTAGAGGTAATCAACTTTGTATTCCAAAATGCTCCATGAGGGAGAATTTGTTGAAGGAGAAACATAGTGGAGGATTGGATGGGCACTTTGGTCATGACAAGACGTTCGCAAAATTGAATGAGTCATATTTCTGCCCAGGAATGCGAGCAGATGTCAAAAGGTTCATGGACAGATGCAAGAATTTGCCAGCACTCAAAAGGCAAGAGACAGAATGCAGGGTTTTATCAACCATTGCCCATACTTGAGAAGTCGTGGGATGCAGTCAACATGGATTTCATATTGGGGTTACCAAGAACACAAAGAGGGTTTGACTCAATCTTTGTGGTGGTGGATATATTTTCCAGGATGGCACACTTCATTCCATGTCAAAAGACCAGTGACACAACTCACATTGCGAATCTATTTTTCAAAGAAGTCATTCGACTTCACGGCTTACCAAGGAGCATAGTTTTGGATCGAGACACTAAGTTTGTAGGACACTTCTGGAGGACCTTATGGAAGAAGCTGGGGACTAACTTGTCATTTAGTTCGTCTTATCATCATCAGACGGATGGATAGACAGAAGTGGTGAACATAAGTCTAGGAGACCTGCTGAGAAGCCTGGTGACAAAACACCATAGCTAGTGGGACAACATATTATCATAGGAAAAATTTTGTTATAATGATTCAGTTAACAGAAGCACAAGGAAGAGTCCATTTTATATTATCTATGGCATGCAGTCGAGAGGAATTTCTGAGCTGAGAGATTCAGAACAGACTGTGATTAGGAGCGCTAGTGCAGAAGATTTCGCAGAGGTGATGAAGGAACTTTACAGCTAGGTGAAGGAACGATTGCAAAGTTCAATCCAGGAATATAAGTGCAGAGAAGATCAACACAGGAGACAGCTTCAATTTGAATTTGGTGATTTGAATCTGGCACATTTGAGAAAGGAAAGGTTCCCGAGAGGAACATATAATAAACTGAAAATGAAGAAAATCGGACCATGTAAGGTCTTGAAGAAATTTGGGGCGAATGCTTACGAGAATGAATTACCTGATGGGATCGAAATTTCTCCGATATTCAATATCTCAGATTTGTACCCATATAAAGCTGAGGAAACAGGGGTAGGAAATGAACAGCCAGAGGTCCAGTGGACAAAACAGATGCCAATTGCAGAAAATCCACAGATGGAGCGCATACTGGACAAAAGGGTCACTAAGAAGACCAGGTGAAAGCAATACTTTGAATATTTGGTCAAGTGGAAGGGCCATCCAATTGAATATTCCAGCTGGGAGAATGAAGCAGAGATCCAGAGGTGTGGACACACTATACACGAGCTCATGGACATGAGCCCATAAAAATTTTCAAGCAAGGGAGTATGATGCAAGAGCCTCTCAAGCGAGCCAGCGCGGAGGCAAAAGACAGCTGGAAAAGCACCCAGCACAAATTTTGAAAATGTCTTAAAACATTAATGAATTCATCAAGTGGAGGCACACTTGTAAAATGTAAACATACCTTGAGCGATCCGCTCTCGTCCTTAGTAGGTAGAAGGCATTTATGATAGTTAATGCAAGTAGGTGGAATTTAATTCCTAGATTAGATAGTTTTAGGAGAGGAGGGAAAACGGATATAGACACCCTCATTGTGTATTGTAACAGAGAAGAGAGGAGAGAGAAGAACATTACCAAGAGAAGAGCATACAGAGCTGGAACAGAGAAACTGTGTTTGTAAAACACCCATGTACAGAGATTTGAGTGAATAGAAGAAGTCTTAATTCAGATTCATGGCGTTGTATTTGTTTCTTGTATGTGTATGCTAAATGGTATGTTCAGGGTTTTACTCTTTCTGTCATGCAATTGCTTTTATGCTATGTATGAATGATTTCTTGTTGAATGTCTGAAATTTGAGAGAGAGAGAGTAAGGGAAATGAGTTTCAATTGTTTCTCTATCCGAGAAAGAATTCCTGCAAGGAGTGCAGTTGAATTGTCCGCAAGGAGTGCGTTCACAAAGGGTTCAGAGGTTTGTCTCTGAAAGCTCATATAAGATATCTTTTTCTCTCACTCCCTCACAAGTGCAGCTAGGCACAGGAGCCACGCAGGGTGTGCGCAGGCCGAGTAGAGTTTCAGGTTTTGTAACCTGAATGAAGTATTGAGAGTCTGCTGCTGCAGGGAGTGCGCAGAGTCGATAGATTCCAATTCCTTGGAGTAATTAAGGAATTTGACACAAGGAGTGCATGCATGAGTCTTCTTCAAGACTCATAGTTAGAGAAAGATTAGAAAGGATAAAGCCTTCAAATTCATCGAAGGAAGCACAAGAAGTTTGTGCATTGGAACAGTGAGAAGGCATTGCAAGTTTGCGTCACAGGTAGCTAAGTACTGCGGGAAAACCACTTTGGTAAAAAGTTGCAGAAGTCCTTGTGAAGGGAAGAGACGGACGGTCGGAATTCTCTGTGGATAAATCACAAAGTCCCATGAGCCGTCAGCTCTCACGGAGCAGTAGGGGAGTTATGGCGAGTATTCCCAAAGGTTTAAGCTCAGGAGAGGTAGAACCGTATATTCAAGCCAACAGGAGCCGTTGGATTTACCCATGGATTTCTATTTCAGGGTTTCGTAGATTGAAGTCTCGTAATCCTTGCAATAGGACTCATGAAATCACGAAACGCAAAGTCCCGAAGGGACGAAAGGATCGTGTGGGCCATAGAAATTAGCAGGGTGGACAGGTGGCGCACTATCGACAAGGGAGTCAATTTCGTTGACCATTTCGGGGTTTCGTGGGGTGAAGTTCTGAAACCTTTGCATCAGAATTCGCAAAATCGCGAAGTCTGAAGTCCCGACGGAATGAAGGGCTGTTGAAAAGTCAAAGCTTGCGAGCGCATTGGAGTCTCGATAATTTGGGTTTCAGGAGTCGAGGAGATGAGTTGCTTGACATCACAACTCCCGAAATCGCGATAAGGAGAAATCCAAAATAGAGAGAGAAGAGGTCAAGTGTTAACTGTTTTCAGGTTTCAGAGATTAAGAGACAAGTTGCTTGACCACCAGATTTGTGAAAGTGTGAAGTCCGATCTCTTGAAGTATAAAGGGGGAAACTCCTCAAGGTATTTGTGGGTGCAGATTTCCCAAAAGGGAAATAGGAGAGCCATTTCCCGGAGCTCTTTGATCCAGTGGAAGAGGAAAGATCCTGTTTGCGTGGACTTCTGACCTCTGGGATGGGAGGGCCTGCACCACTTTCCACCTTTGAAACGTTGCTCTTGCCACGTTTAGAACATCTCTCTTGCCACCTTTGAAACATCTCTCTTGCCACCTTCACGACGTCTCTCTTGCCACCTTTGAAACGTCACTCTTGCCACATTTAAAACGTCTATCTTGCCACCTTCAGGACGTTTCTCTTGCCACGTCTAAGACATCGGTCTTTCCATGACCTAGACATCGGTATTATGACATCTATATGGGGGTTGAACAATTGAATTCATGATGACACATGGCATCATAGAATGTCGCAATATAGATGAACATTTTTTTGTCAGAAAAGTGATGTCTTGTGAAACGACGTTTGAGGGGGTCCGATGTTTGTCGCTCTTCCGAAAATATAAAGTGGCAATTACATCGAACGCACCATCGGAATTTGACCCTGATCCACTAGTGGAAGTATGTTAAGGGTCGCTTGGGTGGGAAATCCACCCATGATGAATTGGCAGGATGGTATGGCCTCTACCACCTTTCTTTTGGTCCCAGTGGCTAGTTGTACCAACCATGGTTTAACATGTCTAATTGGTTTCCTTTTACACTTATTGTCAGTCTGAGGGGATACATAACTGAAATTGGAACTTGGGTCAATTAAAATACAAATTGGATGGTTGGTGATCATAACTTCCAGCTCCACTACTGAAGCTTGGTGGTCGGATTGATTATTGTCGAGGGTTGCATAGATTTGTGGCATGCTCCTAGCCACATCATCGATGGTGGTAGCTTCTTGGATATTATAGACCCCCTTATTTTTTTGATGTCTGTGTGAGAAGTCCCTTGATCTATGATTTTCTCCACAACCCCAACATTTTAAGGGTTCCTTCTTTAGATTATCGGTCTTTGCTAGGACTATCTGAAAAGGTTTATTTCCACTTTGAGAGGGGAAATTTTGCTGATATAAACTTCTACGAGGAAGGATCCCCCTAGAATATTTTCCATAGTTCTTAAATCTTGAGGAGTTGAACCTTTTCTTCTGGAATACCAAACTACTCTTCTTCTTCCTGTCTTCGTGGGGTCTTGTCTTGCTCCCAAACTGTTCATAACAATACCTCGCCTTCCAGACAGCTTCTTCTAAAATCCTTGGTTCATCAAACTCAATCCTATCCCGGTAGGTCTAAGGTAACCCACTAATGAACCGCTGCATTTTTTCTTTTTCATCTTTTATGTAGGGTACATACCTCAGTAGTTCAAGGAATGTATTGACAAATTCCTCTATGGTGAGTTGTCCCAGCTGGAGTTCATAGAATTCCTTAGTTTTCCCATCCATGTATTTTTCTGACAGATACTGCTTCCTGAAGTATTTCTCAAACTGTTTCCATGACAAGTCCTTCTCATGGACTCCTTTCACATTCCTAAGGTCTTCCCACCATATGGAAGCCTTTCCATTTAGGTTGAATATGGTTATTCGAACCTTCAAGTTTTCAAAGTAGTCATGGACTCTGAAATCCTTCTTTAAACCAAGCAACCAAGCTTTCACCTCTTCTCCCTTCTTAGTCTCTCGATTGAATGAGGGTGGTTTGTCTTTCCTGAACTCTTCAAGACCATGGGTTTTGGAACGCTTCTGGTTCTGGAGTGAACAAAAAGGCGAACTCAAGTCCGCAGAGGGAAATGGAAGGCCATCCAAGTAACTTGCATTGAGTGAGGAAAAATTTGTTGTAACAGATGCCCCCTAATGTGTAAGTTCAGAAGACTATCTGTGATGTTCAAAATAAATTATAATTCCTAGAAGTGGGGTAATGAAGACTCAACTGGAAGTACTAGTTAGTCATGAGGATATTACAATCCATAATGACTTTGTACACATGGATTCCAATCTAAAATCCACTAGAGATCCATGTGGAAATATATCAAATAGTTTTTCATGGCCATGAATAGGAATTACAAAGTGGGCATATTCCATAGGATTTCATAGTCACAAACTAGACACAGTGGAATCCAATCTCAAAATCAACTAAATATATTTGTATACAATGGAGTACAATCAAATCTCCCATTATCACATAAGACATATAGGTATTGGTCCAATGAAATACAACAAAAGATAAGGAATGTTTCTACTGTAAGCTGGGAGTCTTCTACACTATTCATCAAAGGTGCAAGTCTACATCATGTGAATAGAGGAGTTGGGGTTGAACACAATGATATTTTGTTTGATTATTGGTCATTAAGGCATACCATTAACAAATGTGAGACAACCCACTGATAATAAAAGTAGGTGTCAAGGCACCGAGTACATTCTACAAGTGTGAATAAGGGTGTTGATGTCGAACACTTGAATAATCCATCGATCATGAGACATTGATGTATTCCCAACTGTCGATGGAGGGAGAACCTACCACTGATGACTGGAAGCCTCTAGTTACTCATAGGAATCTAGGTCTCATTTCCAGAATAGATGAGTTGAATTCGATGGAAGGAGACCCGTTGAAAGGAGAGGATTAAGGAATTGCTCATCATCCATCATGAGGTACAAAGAAATAACTTGACGATTAGAAGGAGCTTGGATGAATAGGATGTTCATGAACCAATGACCATGTGCATCCCTTGCATGAACCAAATGCAAGTAGTGCATGAAAGAGACCCTTTGAATAACATCAAATAAGGAAAATTTTTGTCAAAGGAGAGGAAACCACCAATATGGATAATGGAATCCAAGACACTACATGAATCCCAATGTGTGAATAGATTTCTTGCCGTCAAACATAAGGGATGATCCGAATTATTTTCGGAAGGAAATGAAAGAAGAGATATTACAATGAAATACTCATAAACATTTCCATAAATATAGAGATACAACAATACATTATTTATATTAATGAAAGAAATGTAAAGAGACTGTAAAAATACAGAGTGCCAGACTCGCTAGAACTGTGACAACTTTATCTTTGATAAGAGATGTGACGAATACGCTCATTCACAAGAAGATGATTAACATGAGGCTTTGAATTCCTTTTTATGATAAAAATAAATGCCAAAACCCTAGACATCCAAAAACCTAACCCTAGCAAATGAAGCGCCAAAAGTCACGTGGGCCTCGTTGGCGTAAGTTATTACATTAACTTCCCATGGTAGTAAATTTCTCATATGATCTTTGTTTTAGGCATGTGATATCCTGTTGGAAAGGTATTCTAGAGAACTAGGCATTATTCCATCAAAATTTGAATCTATATTCAGTTTGACTATAAAAATCCAAGAAAACACTATTGAGGGCCCCAAACTAGCCGTGGAAGTACAAAAAGATGTACTGACATGAAAAATTCTAAAATAAGCTAGTTGGAATACGTGGGAGGCCACCAATATCCACCTGCATTCTATGTAGGGCTTTGGGACAACCCCATAAGTGTAGAATACACAATTACAAAGAAATGTCCCCATTAAAGAGAAATGTGTTGAATTGAAAACTGTCAAGATGAGCCAGTTGGAATTTGTTGCAGGTGGGTGGCCACCAATATCCACCTCGATCAATACTCCCCCCTTATGAAGAAATGTTATCCATTGTGTTGATTTCCTGAGGAAGAGGGGAAAGCGTTTTCTAAATCTAAATCTTGGTGAGATACGTGCCTTGTTGGAGAAGTTACATTGCTTGCTTTGTGGAAGGCTGTTACGAACCTCTTGTTGGAGGGGTTGAATATTTTCCATCGACCTGTTGTCTCTGGAATTGATGGGCCATTTTGTAGGCACCGTTGTAGGTGAATAAACAATATCTTCTTTCTCTTCATAAATATGCTTCTACTATATAGAAGGTGTCTAGGCTGCAGTGGTTGTAGTGGCCTTTAGTGCATCCTTTGAATAGACTGTGAAGACGATAAATTTTGTAGTATGAGAGATTACCTTGTAGGACTATTTTGGTGGAATAGTAGTCAAAAATAACTATAGTATCTTGTAGAGCCGACCCCACAATGTAATAATGACATTACGGGGTTGAGACTCATAAAAAACATGACATTTCCACATATATGGTTGGCCCAAAAAAACATCACAGACTTCAAGAGGGGAAACATCACACACTACGTCATCCTTGAAGGGATGGATGCCATAAGACAAGTGACATTGTTGGGTGACATGGATATCTCATCTGTGGTGAAGCCACCTGATTTTGTATGGTTGTGGGTGTGGTTTTGCCAACAACCCCAACTGTTTGATGACCTCAGCTAAGATGAGGCTATTTTTGATTTCGTTATCAAAAATCAAATGCTACAAGGTCCCCTTCACCCAAATCTATGAATGGAAGAGGCAGTGTGCCTCTTTATCATATACTGGTTCTTTCAGTTGAATTTTTGTGGTCACGAAAGTAGCAGTGGTGTCTGCGTCGATGATATGTATGTTTTCATAAGTTTCTGGATCAAATTCTGAATCAGATTTTGTCTCCTTGTCTTTGACCTCAACCACCAATGACTATTTCGAGTGACATTCATCGGTGTTGTGCCAGGGGATTTTTTGGAAGTCATTTTTCATGTTTCCTTTACCCTTCTCATCTTTTGTCTTGGACTGGTTGTCTAGAGGCTATTGGTTAGTGCCATCTTTACCATGCTTTGGTTGTTTCTTATTTTCAGACGATAACTCCCATTTGTTTTTGGGCCTAAATTTGTGCTCGATTTTGACAACATATCGATAGGCAACTCCCAATGATGAGATTCTTAGGAAATCCATTTCAATTTGGATGTACCTATGTAGAGCCCCACATTATTATAAAACCAACTTCCATTCAGAGTCCTTGATACCCATCTTGGTGTGCAAGGTATGGAAAGTATTTGTGAACTCTGACATGGAGCCGAACTATGATTCAAAATATGTTCCAAAAAATATTAACACCAGACAGATCATGGACACAAACCCCATTGCTACCGTCACAAACAAAAAAATTCAACCAGAAGACCTAGTAGATCCTGAAGAAGGGGAGCGCCTCTTCCATTCATAGATTTGGATGAAGGGGACCCTATTTCATTTCATTGTTGATAATAGTAGCCATAGGAACCTCATCTCAACTAAGGGCATCAAACAATTGGGTTTGTTGACAACACCACACCCACAACCATACAACATCGGGTGGCTTCACCAGGGATGAGATATTTGTGTGAGCCAGCATGTTGCATGTCCTATGGCATGCATTCCTTTAAGGATGAGGTAGTGTATTGCATTTCCCTTATTGATGTCTGTGATTTTGTTTTGGGCCAACCATTTGTGTGGAAACATCATGTTGTCTATGAGTCTAGACCCCATAGTTTCATTATTACTCTGGGAGGTCATCTTTGTAGGATACAAGAGGTAGTTCTGACAACTGATCCACCAAAAAAGTTCCACAAGGTAATCTCTCATACTTTGAAAATCATCCTCTTCATAGTCTATTCAAAGGGTGCACAAAATAACACTACAACCGGTGCAACCTCAACACCTTCTATCCAACAAAAAAATATTTGCAAAGAGAAAGAAGATATTGTTTCTTCACCTACAATTGTGCGTATACAATGCCCCATGAAATCCAGAGACAACGGGTTGGTGGAACAAATTCAACCCCAAAAACAATAGGTTTGTGACAATCTTCCACAAACCAAGTAGCACAACTTATCCAACAAGGAACGAAACTCAACAAGATTTTGAAAACACTTTCCCCTCTTGCCTAGAAACTCAATGCAATGGATACCATTGCTACCTAAGGGGGGAGTATTGATCTAGGTGGGTATTGGTGGCCACCCACATATTCCAACTGGATCCTCTTGTCAATTTTTAGTTCAGCAAGTTCTCCTCTACTTCTTTGTAATTGTGGGTTCTTCACTCCTTGGGTTTTTTGACTCCCTACACATCCTCCATGTGGATACTGGTGGCCACCCACCTAATCCAACTCGCTTATTCTGGAAGTTTTCATGTCAACACATCTTTTTGTACTTCTAGGGTCATTTTGGGGCCCTAAACAATGTTTTTTGTGCGTTCCATAGTCAAACTGTAAATGGAGTCAGAATTTGATGGCATAATGCATAATTATTGAAAATACCTTTCCAACGGGCTATCACACACCTAAAATGAAGATCGTATGCAAATTTTACGACTCTAGGTAGTTAATGTATTAACTTTACCCAAATAGGGCCCACATCACTTTTGGTGTTTCATCTCCTAGTGTTAGGTTCTTTTAGGTCTAGGGTTTTTGCATTGATGTTTATCATAAAAATTCTTTGAGAGCCTCATTATAATCATCTTCTTTTGAATGAGTGTAGCTATCACATCTCTTCTCAGAGATAAATTTTCCACCATTCTAGCGAGTCTTGCACTCTGTGTTTTTACAGTCTCTTTACAATTATTCCATTAATAGAAATCAAGTATTTCTGTCTTTCTCTATTTCTGGAAATTTTCATGATTATTTCATTGTAATTTCTCTACTTTCATTTCGTTTCGAAAATAATCTGAATCAATGAATGAACAAAACTATTTTTTGAGATTGCTCCGCCTGACTCCCCTGCAACTCATGAAGTGGTTTCCCTTTATAATATTATTGAAGAAGACCAATCCCTCATTTTAATGATAACCAATGAACCAGACACATCTATTGTTCCTCTATTCACCCATAATTTTCAAATTAAACATGAATTGGACAACCTCATTATCGACAATGGAAGCCAAAATAACGTTGTCTCTCAAGACTTGGTACAACTCTTGCAACTCCCCACTACTCTACATCCAAACCCATACCAACTTGTCTGGGTACAAAAGGGAGGATCTCATCTCATATTTTCCCATTTTGTGTGATCACCTTCGCCATTGGCCTATTTCATGATACAATAACATGTGATGTCTCCCCTCTTGACTATGATGACTTATTACTTGACCTTCCCTGCCAATAGGCCCAACACGCTATGTATGATGCCCAATCTCACCAATACCATCTGCAAATTGACAAAATAACCTATGTTCTCACATCCTCTTCTCCTAAATCCACTCTATCACTTACAAATAAAGAAACAATTAAGAAAATTAGTATCAATAAATGTGTATGCTTGTGCCTAGTTTTCAATGTTAAAGATAATAATATATCCACTCCTACATATTCATACATGGTCTTCCTACTCCAAGATTTTTTCAATGTATTCACACATCCAAAGATATTACCCCCATCTCCCTCTATTGAGAATTCCATTGACCTCATACTAGGCACATCATTTCCCAATATCCCTTCCTACCACCTCGCTCCTCACGAAGCTTCTGAAATTGAATGTCAAATTGGACAATTTATGGAATCTCACCGCATCAAACCTTCATCGTCACCATGTGCATCCCCTTCCTTTAATATTCCCAAGAAATAAAATTCTGAGTGGAACCTCATAAATGACTACCCTACCCTCAATAAATACATAGTTAAAAATCGATATCCCCTACCTCAAATCGAGGATTAGTTGGACCACCTACAAGGTTTCTGTTTATTCACTAATATGGACTTGATAGCAAGGTATCATCAAGTGTGCATGAAGGAAACAGACACATGGAATACAACATTCAAGACAAGATTTGGTATTTTTGATTGGATGGTAATGCCATTTTGGCTCATGAATGTGCCAACCAAATTCATGTGGCTCAATAATGACATCTTCAAACCACACCTAGGTAAGTTTGTCGTCATTTATTTGGATGATATTTTGATCTTCAGTAACTATTGGCAAGACCATATACAACATGTGTGTTGAGTGTTTGAGTTGTTGCGTGAACATAAGTTGTAGGTGAAGGAAAATAAGTCCTCCTTTGGACAAAATTTTGTCCAATACTTGTGCTTCATCTTGGATATAGAAGGTGTGCACCTAGATCCCTCTCAGGTGCATGTTTTGGCGCAGTTGCTAGCACCATAAAATGCACACGATCTCAAAATATTCATGAGGGGAATCAATCTATATAGGAAATTTGTCTCCCACTTCTCATCACACTTCTCAAATCTAGTTCTCCCTCTACATTAGCTATCACATCAAACATACTTTGTGTGGAACCTAGAGGCTGAGCACCATTTTATGAAATTGAAGACAACATTGTGTTTCTCCCTTGTGCTATGACTGTTGAACATGAATCAACCATTTTATATCAATATGGATGTCACTCAATTCGCCATTGGGGCTGTCCTTAAACATGGAGGTCATCTGATAGCATATCAGTCTGAGACTCTCGCAGAAGCCAAAGTCAACTACAACACATATGAAAAGGAATTTTATGGCTTGGTGTAGACACGCAAGTAGTGACACCACTGCATTCTGTGTAAAGAGACCATCCTTCATACTAGCCATCACCTACTAATATTCATCAATTCAAAGAGTAAGATGTAGGAACAACACCATTTAAAGTGGGTAGCGTATCTTCAATAATTTCACCCGGATATTAAATATAATAAGAGAATCTCCAATAAGATGGAGGATTTGTTAATTCATCCTCCAATGCAATTTCTATACATTTATAAGTTCGTTGTGTATATTATGATGCATGGAAGGACATATATGCTACAGGTCCATGTTTTGGCGAAGTCTAGAGAGCTTTGCAACATCCTACTTTTATAAACTAGACTCCCTTTTTGGACTACATGATCTATGAAGGTTGGCTCTACAAACTCAATCAGTTATGTGTTTCATAGTTAGAAGATCATATCATTCTCATCCATGAAGAACATACCTCTTCTTGCAGGGGGGATTCTGGCACATCGAAGACCATTATAAATCTCCAACACCATTTTTATTGACCTACACTGTCCAAACAGGTGGAAAAATTCATCTGCACCTATTCTCTCTATTCACAAAGTAAGCCATCTAATTGTCTACATCGTTTATACCAACCTCTCTCCATTCCTTCTCATCCATGGGAATCCAGTTGCATGGACTTTCTAAGTGGTCTCCCTATAAAATTTTGCAAGCATGATTTTATTTGGTCTGTAGTGTGTCATTTCTCTAAGATGGCTCTATTCATTCCCTGTCATAAAACTACCACTATTGCATGGACCACCAAACTTTTTTTTCATCATATATGGTGTCATTTTGACTTACCCATTAGTATCATTTATGATCATGACTCTCGTTTCCTCAATATCGTCTAGTGTACTCTATGGTCTTCATTGGGATGCCAACTTCATTTTTCCACTGCATTTCACCTCTAGACTTATGGCTAAGTAGAGGTTGTCAATTGCACTTTCGTCTAATCTCTTCACATCTACTTTACAAAAAATAAGCAGTGGGACTCTTATCTACACATTATTCAACATAGCTATAACAAGGCCACCCACTCCTCCATAGGCTTCTCATCCTTTGAGGTGTGTCTAGGATTTAATCCAAGTGTGCCCTCAGATTCACCGCTCACTCTCGCACCCCCGGGGTCTACACACCAACAACGACATTAGAAATCAGTGCATATTTTCATCCACAACATAGCACAATGACATTCACAAGTAGCAGAGCCATTGCAAGAAACATGGGAACGCACTAAGAAAAGGAAAGATAAATGATGCACACCCTTGTTTTTTCAAGACAGCAATCAATTGTGGTTTCTATTGGACAAGTAACGCTTCTAAGGACAACACCATAATCTCTACCCTCTATGTTATGCTCCATACAGAGTTCTAAAAAGAATTAGAGAGAATGCTTATTACCTAGACTTGCCACCCCAACTTAGCATCCACGATGTGCTCAACATCAATAGTCTCATGTTGTTTGAGTCATCACTCCTTCAGGAAATAGTTACTATACATAATCTGGTGGAAAATATACCATATTTCAACCTCTTCTTTTCACGGACACCATTATGGACTCCGGGATTTGGAACACTTGCTAGCAACATTGTGTTTCCTGTCTTGTGGACCATAAGGGCCAAACACCAATGGAGAGAAAGTGGATATCTTCGACAACATTGCAATGTTCTTCCCCCCACTTGTTGGTGGAAGCACAGATGCTTTCATATCTAAACAGGTAGGAATTGGGCCACCAGGGAGGGTGTCCACCTTCCTTCACTAGTCAACATGAGGACGTGTAGCAGTTTGTTGACACTTTCTATTATAAACTTCCCTCGTGTCTAATTGAGCAGGGAGTTTCCTAAATAAATAATTATCACGATAGGTACGTTAGTTAGTTAATTAATAAAAAACCCTCGTCACTCCAGTGTAACAGGGCATTCCATAATTTCTGTTAGAATGTCAGTTATGTTAGTTAATAACATTCTAAGCAGTGCTCGCTAGTCCTAGTGTGCAGAGTGGTTCAGAAATAAAGTAGAAAGTCTCTTGTTGTTGTTGAAAACAAAGTCACCTAGCCTAATAAAGGGTTCCTTCTTTTGTTGAATACAATTGATGGTCTTTTGTTGTTACTCTCAACATCTTTTCTATTGTGTAGCGATCTAGAGTTTTTTTGTTTGCCAATAATTTTTCATTTCTATGTTTTAGTTTCGAGGTTGAATTGTCGATCATTCATAACATTGAATAATAATAATAATAATAATTTGTTTTTAAGGTCATGACCAAGTGACACCAAATTGGTGTATGCGATCCCCTCCGCCCACCGATTTTACTGGTAAAGTCTATAGATGTATACATACCCTAACCCCCTCTGGATTTGAACAACATGTAATTTTAATTGACTTGTTGTATGTTATAGATATTATAATATTTAGATTGAGACACCGAATTGGTGTATGAGACCCCCTTCGCCCATCGATTTGACTAATAAAATCTACGAAAGTATACACATAAATATATTGTATAGTTTATTATGACATATACTATATTACAATTTATAATATATAATTTACTTATTATATGTTATATGTTATAATATATAGTATATTATAATAAATAACATTATATTATTTTAAGTTTGTCATTATTCTTTTATATTTTAAATTTTTTATCTTTTGGGTTTCATTGAGTTTGCATATTATATTATAATATTTGGCGTATAGTGAGTATTTATTATGCAGATATGTGATTTATGAGTATTTATTATGGAAAACCTAAATAAATTCTCTAAATCTAGTATTTTATGATGCCAAAAACAATTATTAAAAAATATAGAAAAATGTCAATACACTCACTATTATCTACAAATTTCTTTCAAAAAACTTTTTATTTTGAAATTCCATTTTATATTTTATCTTACATGTAGCTTTAATAGTTAATCATCTTAATAGAAAAAATTCTCTAAATGATGCATGTAACTTTAATAGTTAATGCATCCTAATAAAAAAAAATCTCTTTATTTTATAGAATTTCATTACCACTAACATATATTGTATGCTAATAAACAAATTCCAAATTCTTATTGTTTTAGAATTCCATTACCACTAACATATATTGGAAAGAAAACATTAACTTCTGCTACCCCTTACTTTAATTATTAATATAATTTTTATAAATTTATATTGATTTCAACATAAAATTCTTCATTATTAATTTAATTTTTAGAAATTTATATTGATTTCAAACATATAATTCTTCATAAGTGATAAAGATAGACATAAGCCTCATAATATCTAAGGTGGAGTTTAAAGGTTCTACATTGTTTATATCAAGTTTTTATTCATAAGTGATAAAAATAGACATAAGCTTCATAATATCTAAGGTATCTAAGGTGGAGTCTAAAGGTTCTACATTGTCTATATCAAGTTTTTCTTAATAAATGATAAAGATAGACATAATCTTCATAATATCTAAGGTGGAGTCTAAAGGTTCTATATTATCTATATTAAGTTTTTTTAATGTATAAAAATTTCTTAATAAATGATAAAGATAGACATAATCTTCATAATATCTAAGGTGGAGTCTAAAGGTTCTATATTATCTATATTAAGTTTTTTTTAATGTATAAAAGCTTCTACATTGTATATATCATTTCTTTTTTAATATATAAATGGATTTAGTGTTCTTAAAAACTCCAACTATATTTAGAATATATTATCAAAATAGTTAAATTTGCCATTACAACTATCCTTTTAAATTCTTAGCCCAATTTTAAATAAAACTAATCTAAAACATATTAAAAAAATAAATAAAAACATAGAATATTTAAATTACCCTTATCTAAAAACAAAAATAGACATAACTTTCAAAATAACAAGTAAGCTTATCTTAAAAAAAATAAAAACACATGTTCTTAACCATTGGGTCCACTCAGGTTCGAAAACGGCAAAGGGTAGGGATGCTCATATTGGCCCGTTGTGACAAGGCTGGAAGGGTAGACGACCCCTGGGATAGAGGTTCGGGATAGAAGTTCACTTCAGTGGGCCTCGGGAGTCTCGGCCCCTGCTAAGTCACAAGTTATTGGTATATCTAACTTACGAGCTGTTGGATATACTCTTGGGAGATTGTTGTTCCCATGGTTTAAAAAAAAAAAAAATAGACATAACTTTCAAAATAACAAACTTATCTAAAAATAAATAAAAATAGACATAACTTTCATAATGAGAAAGGTAAAATTGGGCATGGCTATCAGACACAAAGCCACTAAGCAACACAGAACTCCAAGCAAGAATATGCTCACTAAGCAACACAGAACTCCAAGCAAGAATATACTCACTCATATTGGGCATATTCCAAAGGTTAATGAAAACAATTTTATATACATGCTGGGTCGTTCTAGAGTGGAGCGTGTTTCTGCCAAAGGTATGTTCTAGAATGGAGTATCTTTTTGCCAAAGATTCATTGACACGTAATACAAATTATTTAATATAATATTTTAAAAATAGTAAATATTAACTAATATTTTATAAAAATGGAAGGAAAAAAATAAATCTGAATAACATATATATATAATATTGGTATCTTTTTAAGATGTTTCTCGATTAAGCTAAGCTCTTTCTTAATAGTACATGACTCCTTTACTAAAATCTTAAAGATGATTAATATAGGATACTTGTTTCTTAGATACAAGGTAGAACCGATTCTATTGATTGTATTTTCTTCATCCGATAAACGGAATAATAATTATATTAAAATCAAATAATAATATAATTAATAAAATATTAATAAAATGATTTTTTTTTAAATAGTATGTTCAAAATTAAATAAATTTACTTATTAATATTTATTATTTATTAGCTATTAGCATAAATTCATTTTAATTTTTCATTTATTTAGTTTTTTATTTAAAATTGTTTTTGAATGATTTTTTTTTATTTTTTCAATTAAATATTATGTGTCATATTTGTTTTTGTTAATTTTTATTGTAAATACAAAAACATAAACATAAATAAAATAGTTTAACATTATCTTTATATATCAACTTGCACACAGTTTTAATTTTGAAAATCAACAAATAAGAGGTTTGAAATCCAACCGACCAAACATTAAGTAATATGGATGGAATGATGCCAAGATAGATACAAATGAATCCTCTCAACCTTCACTATCTAATTTCCAAAGAATCCTCGTGATTTGTAAGTTGTGAGCTTTTGTTATAATATTTGTAGTTTGTGTAATGATATTTGTAACTTATGCAATGTGATATATAGAGAGAGATAGAGAATTGTTATTATATTATATAATATATTATTATTATTATAATATAACAATATAGTTTGAGTGAGCCTATTTAAAAATTGCTAATATTTGACCATTAAAAATAGAAAAAACAGGTAAATATTCGTCAAATTTAACCAATAGATCTCCAATTAAGATAGATCTACACTAGTTTAATACATTAATATTAAAATATTAAAAACATTAAAAAATATGAATCTATTTTATAATATACTCTTTGTAACCACTACATTGATCTATTATTATTTGAAACTAAAACAAATCTATACAAAACAAATTCAAAGCCATATATATTTTTTAATATATTAAAATATTTTATAATATTTTAATATATAAAATATATTATAATATTTCATTTTTAAAATATTTTTAAAAACTAATTTTATATATAATAAATTTTTATTTTTTATTTATATTATTAATTTTTTATTTCTTAAATTTATTTTAATTTTTATTATTATTTTAAAATATTATGTTATATGAACATCTCTCCCTTCTACCTATTAAACTGTAAAACTTTTTTAAAAAAAATAAAATAAAACTTATTAAAATTTACCAAAAACTAACGTATATTGGTTTCTCATCCATTTTTGTATAACTCATCCCTTTGAAATTCTATCCAAAAGTAGCCTATATTATTCTAAACGCGTGTTAGTTATTGAATTTAGATTCACTTACCTTATGGAAGAGAACCATTTTGTCCAAAGACTAGAGCACTACGATTTCGATAACATCCTTGACAAAATGAGTTGTCTATCTGTAGTGGGGAATATGAGTTGGCTGTAAAGAGAGTTCTCGAATCCTTTAGACCACCTTATGCCTTGCGCTTGGACCAATCTAACGATTGTTAAAAGTTGTCATATATACATCCTTGAATGAATCTTATTCTTTCTGTGAATTCCACCGCACACATGGCTATATAAACTACTTTCAATCTTATCCATGATGCTTCATGAGAAGTCATGTATTCCCATGCAATAGTCTAACATTTAAGCTAATTGTTTCAATATCTTATCCATGATTCTTATTGGGAAGGCATGTTTAACCATGCAATGGGAATGTATGATGTGCCATTTTCTTTGAAGAATCATTTATCATGTCATTATTCAATTTTTAGTTGTTGATTTTTTTCTTTTTCTTTTTTATGAGTAGTTTGTGTGAAATCCATAAATGTTATGTCAATAGAGTGCATGTTATGTCTACATATTGCAAGAGAATGTAATATTTTTTTTTGTTGTTGTTAATTGAAGCATGTGATAAGGGAGAACCATGGTTATATAGTTCATAATGTCTAGAATAACTTATATATCTATAATCGTGTTCTTGTGCCATGAATTGATTCATTAGTTTTTTACTTCAAGATTCTAAAAAAAACAACTAGTGGATAACATTCTTCGTAGTGTAAGAGAATGATTTATGATGTATTATTGAAAAGAAAAGGGAAATACATTTCCTTGTGTTGTGCTTGGTTGAAGTGAACAAGGTCCAACGTGGTTATGGGATGGTACAATGATATCTAGATTAGTTCCCATTCGGAATTTTATGGTAGATGTGTGGCTAGTAAGATTTCATATACATTGTGGGTTTTCTGAGATAGAGATAGTATCTATAGGAATTTTTTCACCCTAATCGGGTTGAATTCCATATCTAATTCTTATTGTTAGGTGATACTTTTCTCCTTGATAACCATTTTGGTCGACAATCCCTTCAAAGAAGATAAATATTTGTATTTTTTTTTGTTTGAATAATTTGTAATGTAAATTTGTTATGTGAATTTATGAATTCAATGGAAAATATGTTAACTCTATATATTGCAAATCATGCATGTGGTTAAATCCTTCTTCAACAATTTATAAAATTGTTGTGTATGCATCTTTAAATTCTAGTACAATTATAATTAATGTTAACTCTGTAATTGTCTTTGCATGTAAAATATATTATATGGTTGTGAGAAAATCAAATTGGACATACAATTGGGAAATAAAAGGTTAATAGTTGAATGCACTTCCATAAGAACCAAGGGAGGGAGTCCAAGTTGTTGATGTTTGGGGAGCACGGAAATATATTCTACTAGATTGATAATTAATAATATGATTATCAATTATCAAGCAAGATTATTAATTATAATATTATTAATGTAATAATATATTTATAATATAAAGTATAAAGTAAAAATATAATATATTTATATTATATGTATAATATAATATAAAGTATAAATATATATCTCTTGATGGATGTTCACCATGGTCACCATATGTTCTTTATATATAGAACAATTATCATTGTAATAAGATATCCATTCACATACAATATCATCTGCTTGACTCCCTCACAAGAGGGCCCACGAAAATGAGAGTAGAGTAAAGTCTTGGGAGTGTTAAATTTATGGGGCCGTTGCAATCTCTATGTACAAGATATTTACTTTTTACTACTACCTAAATTATAGAAAGAATTCCATAAATTATGGCACACATTAATTCTAGTAAAAATATTTAATTACATAAATATGAGGAATGTACTCCATATTTACTTCTACCTATATTTATGCAAAGAATAGCATGAATTATGGAGGAACAATTTAAGACAAATACTATGTGGATGGATTATAACCAAATTAATCTTTAGGTGGGAAGTGATCTAAGGAGGAGGTCAAAGTTTCTAACAAGTTGAAATTTTCTAAGTGTAATTACTTAGTGATGTTATAGAGTTTACTAAAGTAATATCGTTGGAAGTAATTACCACTTGCGAAAAATTGTGCTTGTCTAATTTAACACTAGAAAATAAACATGGTTAGAAGTATGACATCGAGTATATGATGGATGCGTGTTAGTAGAAGACATATAATTTCTAGGGTCACTATATATAGTTGTGCACACGATAAATTGATCTCCTCTAGGAGATTTTTTTTTGTTGTTCTTGTTTATTGTTCTAGACACGTCATAGGTAATAGCTCTGAGAAGGAGCCATATTGACAGTCATGGGAAGAAACATGAAGCAAGACTATCCAGACATAGAGTTGTGCACATACGTTTAATGAAGAAGAAGAGGAGGTCAACACATGTAGAGGGAGTGTTGAGATTTTATGTAATTTCAAATGTTATTCTTAAGTGTTAATGTTTCAACATCGGGTTGACATTGTTTCGGGATTGGTCATGGTAATTTGAACAATGGATAATGACCCTGGCATGGTATTCTAAGGACATAAGACTCAAAGTGCATGGATTTCAACATCTTAAAGGACTAAAATTCTTCATGTTGCACATATGGCAACCTGATCAGGATGAATGGTCCTTCTAGTCACAGAACACTCTGTTGAGTATGTGACAAATGCGGTACACTTAGTGTGCATATTGAAAAAGGATTTATATGGATTAAAGAAGGCACCCAAAGCATGGTATGGCATGATCGACAATTTTTTGATAAGCTTAGGATTTACAAACAATAGTGCAGATCCTAACCTTTACTTTAAGGTTTTGGATGATAGTTCAATAATACTACTATTGTATATGGATGACCTATTTCTAAATAGGTGTGGAAAAACACATCTCAGAGTATAAGAGAAAAAAAAAATTGGTTGTTGAGTTAGAGATGAAAGATCTCGACATGATGCATTACTTTTTGGGTCTCGAGGTATGGCAAAGACAAGTTGAGATCTTTCTGAATCAAGGGAAGTATATAATAGAAATCCTGAAGAGGTTTGGGATGTTGAATTGCAAGGCAATGGATACACCTATGGTATCAAATATAAAGTTGTTGTAGGATACGAATTTAGAGACTCTGGATGTTACTTTATATAGGCATATGATGGGTTCATTGGTGAACTTGACAAACACAAGACCAAATATATGTTTTTCTATGAACATCCTAAGTCAATATATGGAGCATCCCAGGTAGGTTCATTTGGTTGCAACAAAACATGTGATGAGGTACCTTAAGGGTACATTATATTATCATCTTAGGTATGTGACAAACCATGATTTCAGGTTATATGGATATTCGGATTCAGATTGGGCCGACAAAATTCCTGATTGGAAGAGTACTTCGACATATTGCTTCAATCTAGGCTCCGGTATGGTATCATGGAGAAGTAGGAATAAGTTGTGTGTATCATTCAATAAGATTGAAGAAAAGTAAGTATTGCATGTGCAGCAAGGCGCAAAGCAGTGTGGCTTCATAAATTTATGAGTATTGGATTGAATTTGACTTATAGGTAATACCTACAAGCATAGGATGACAAGACTTGTTCTAGAGGACAAGTGATGAAGTAAAAAGGTTGAAGATCCAATTGATATTCAGTTCTTGAGATGAATCTAGGAAGTTAGTTACAAAGGGATTTGGGTACTACAATAAGGTGCAAGAGGCTCCACCAGATGTAGGAAGTAGTCATGTGTGGCGCTCAGTAAAAATGAAGCTAATTATGCATGTGCAACAAGTCATGAACCGGTGTGGCTTCAGAAATTGTAGACTATTGG
Source organism: Picea mariana (assembly GCA_032191745.1). Taxonomy (NCBI): domain Eukaryota; kingdom Viridiplantae; phylum Streptophyta; class Pinopsida; order Pinales; family Pinaceae; genus Picea; species Picea mariana. The sequence continues at coordinate 111,831 of JASDQU010684496.1, forward strand.
ACTGAATTTGACTTGTAGGTAAGACCTACAAGAAGAGGATGGCGAGAATCGTTCTCGAGGACAAGTGATGAAGTCAGCAGTTTGAATATTTAGTTGATATTTAGTGCTCGAGAGGGAGTTGGAAGATCAGTTCCATAGGGATTTCGGTACTATAGTAAGGAGTAAGAGGCTTTGTTGGATGCAAGAAGAATTCATGTGTGGCACTCGGTATGGTTGAATTTGAGTATTTGGAAACATGTGCAGTAGTAGTGTGGCTTCGAGAACTCTTTTCATGTTTATTTGGTCTGAGAATGGAGGTGACCTGCATTTGGTTTGAAAACTAGAGTTGCATGAAGTTGTTAGAGAACACCATGGGATATTGTAGGTCGAAGCATATCAAGATCAGATATTACTATATCAGGGATATAGTGTAGAAGGGAGGAGTGAGGCTCTAATTTCGTGACTACAGAGGATCAATTTGCAGATGTGTTTACCAAGCCATTGTTGAGGATTAATTTTGAGTACTTCAGGGACATGCTTGGCATGGTCCCTCTTCAAAGGGAGTGTTCTCATCTATCATGAAAAAGGGCTCCCACTAAGACATGTGGAACTCATCCAAGATGAACAAAGGTTGCCTCTAAGTGTTCTCATCCATCATAAAAAAGGGTTAGCACTGAGAGAGGTGGAAGTCATCCAACATGAAAAGGGATGGCATTAAGTGTTTTCATCTAACATGAAAAATGGTTGGAACTGAGACATGTGGAACTCATCTAACATGAAAAAGGGTTGGAAATGAGTGTTCTCATCCAGCATGAAAAAGGGTTGGCACTGAGACAAGTGGAACTCATCCATCATGAAAAAGGGTTGGCACTACATGTTCTCATCCAACATAAAAAAGGGTTGGCACTGAGACAGGTGGAACTCATCCAGCATGAAAAAGGGTTGGCTCTAAGACAGGAGTGTACATGATTGGGTACTGATGCATCATAGGGAGTTGATGTCCTAGGGACATGTTGTAGCTATTGAGAGCTACCCACAAACCTTGGTTCCATGGGGTGCAGTCATGCTGCACTATAAATATTTGAGGATGTATAGATTCACTTGTTCAACATTCAATGGATGTGAGCTCATGTGGTATCAAACTTGAAGTCTTTGTCTCATGGAAGAGAAACTTGGTTTCTAGACACTTGGTACAGAAGAGAGGCTCCAATATGGTGCAGAAGGGAGTAGTGAGGCTCCAATATGTGGCTATCGATGAGAAGGTTGCGGATTTGTTGACAAAGTCATTGTCAAGGATAAATTTCAAGTACTTCAGGGATAAGCTCGACGTAGTCCCTCTTCAGGGGGAATGATGGCTTCAGATGTTATCCATTGGAGAGCTACCCATTGGCCCTAGATGCATGTTGAAGAGACAAGGTATAGATGTTATCGTAGGGTATTGAATGTCATGCATAAGATATCCAAGTGATGACAAGTTGTAGCTATTGGAGAGCTACCCATCGGCCCTAGATGCATGTTGTGAAGTCACAAGGGTGCATGTGATGAGGTACGTATGCATTGCAAGGTAGTGGATGAGCTGGGGACATGTTGTAGTTATTTTAGAACTACCCACGGGCATTGGATGCATTGGTTGTGAAGTCACAAGGGTAAACATGATGAAGTACATATGCATTGCGAGGTAAGCATTGGATGTCATCGTGACATGTTGAATCCATTTGAGAGCTACCCACAGGTAATCTTCAAAAGTAATCTTTAGAGGTAATCTTGGCATAATATAGAATGTCTCCCTAGCTAAGAGGGAGTGTTGATGTTTGGGAAACATTGGAAAGACATTCTACTAGATTGATAATTAATAATATGATTATTAATTATTAAGAAATATTATTAACTATAATATTATTAATGTAATAATATATTTATAATATAAAGTATAAATAAATATAGTAAAGTATAAAGTATAAATATATATATTTATATTATATATATAATATAATATAAAGTATTATTATATTTATTACTCAAGGGACACATCTCTTCTTGGATGGTCACCATATGTTCTTTATATATAGAACACTCATCATTGTAATAAGATATTTATTCACATACAATATCTTTTCTTATGGAAAATTCTACACAAATATGTCATAAAGATGTATTACATCTCAATTTCAACATTGGATCAATATGGACAACTTATTTGAATTTTCTAAAAAATCCACATTTGCATGCCAATTGTTTGAAAAAACTCCATAATAAAAATTGCTTAATTATGTAAACCTAGATGCTCATGGTAATGAGATAATGGTAGAGATTACCAATATAATAAATAGTTAGGTGTCGTGGTTTATGTAAGGATAAATTTGGTATGTTTTCATAAAGTTTTCAAGTTTAAATTCCATGGAGTACATGCACTTGTGAAGCTTCAAAGAGGTTCATCCTTTAAACCTTATGGAATATGTTAAACATGTAACCTTTCAAGGACACATAAAGGGATGTGGGTGATAATTTTATTAATTTGATGCTCCAACTCGGCCTCAAAAATGTATATTTATTATATTATCAACCTAATCTAAGTATTTTGGGGTTTTCTCTTAAATATTATGAATAAGGTATTGATGTGTTCACTTATTCTGGTAACAAAAATTATGTGTAATATGAAATTTCGTCTTTTACAATAATAGTATGTCATATCGTTATTTGTCATATACATTTTCTCGGATTTCCTTAAAATTTATCAAACTTTTGATTTCTTTATACTCCGTTCTAATTTTCCTTAGATGGATTCATTTTCATTATATAAACTAGTTTTTAAGACAACAAAATATGATATAAATGTTGGAGAGATACAATAACTGGAATTAGGTTTACCACAAATCTCATAATATTATTTTATATAGAACTCCTACTACCAAAGTGCACTTCGATGAACATCACGGTGGAAAATCATGTTTTCTTCTTATCAAATAATTGAATAATGTAAGAATGAGATTTGAATTACCACACTCAATTATCCCATCCCTTTACAACGATATTCCTCCTAATAGGATATGTCAAAATATCAAATAATACTTAATTGACCAGTGCTTACATGCTTACATGGATATAATATGTTGCGAATCCTCTTATAGGAAGTTGTTGGGCTTAATGGATTTATGGGTAGAA
>JASDQU010684497.1:8693-22563 GCA_032191745.1 Picea mariana
TACCCCCCCTCTGCACTCCCCCGCGTGGAAGAGTGTACATACTTCTAGGGTGTAAATACTTCATGGGGTATCAACACGGCTAAAAGCAAGGACCTCTGAATCAGGAAGATAATCAGGCTCCACAACCAACAATTATTCCTTAATCAAATTTGGGTTCCCTAACCACACTGTTGGGATACCTAACCATTCGGACTTCAAAAAGCGTCTTCCCGTGAGGGCTTTCACCATAAGGGGACCACTTTCAAAACTTTATCCATGAGCGTCTTCCCGTGAGATCTTTTACCATAAGGGGACCACTTTGGATTTTATTCATTTGGTTATTCCTATCAACCATGACAAGAGAATAATGACCAACCTTTACATCATCCCATCTATACATCAATCCATGACAATAGATCACTATGAAACCACTTGACATATTTGACATCAATTACATCTATGACAACATAGGCCATCAATCAATACATAAATAATACTATGACAAAGACATCAACTCTTTGACATCAATCATTTTACATCAATGACAACATACTACAACAATATCCCCCTTTGGCATTGATGGCAATACCAACATTGATGTCAACACCAATCATTGATGGCAACATGTATACATGGCATTTCTCTTCATCAATAGTCATCTCAATAACATGAATGAATATCTCTCCCCCTTTGACATCAATGGAAAAGGGTAGTTCTCTCCTTGGGGATGCTCCCCCTGCCTGAACTCTCCTTGGGGATGCTCCCATTTTCTGGATTCCTTTGAGCTTCCTCTGAATAATCTCTCCCCTTTTGAGCAAGGGATATCACTATGATGTAATGCTGAAGACATACCTCTGATGCTCCTCCTGTGACCATCGTTCCCCTTGGAAACATGCCTCTGTTCTCTCTCTCTCCAAGCATCTATCTCTCTATCCTACATTTGATGAATCTGTCCTCCTGGAATCATGGGAAGAATAATTACTCCCCCTGTGGGTATGTCTCCTCCCATCTTCTCTGTAATATGAAAAATGTGCTACCACTACAATCTGCTTCTACTGCAAATGCTACTGCTCAACCAAAACATAGATCAACTACTCAATAATGATATTCTCTTCCTATGACGATCCTTGGAACTATCCATGCATCAAACTCATGCCATACGATACATCATGAAGAAAAATATATGTCAATAATGAATAAAGAATCATGAACAAAACATCAAGCATGTACATCCTGTGCCATATTGTGTGCCAACCATGCAGAACTCCCGTGTACATCAACCATGTACATCAATACCATACAATATACCATAAGATATCATCAATGGGGTGTATCAACAATATTCCAAGAACATGTGACAACTGTGTACCAACCATATGCCTCTACCAACATGCCAACCATGTGCCTCAAACAAGTGTCATATCACTCATGATATGCCTCTACCATGAACCAAGTGCCACAACCATGTATCTCAACCATCAATATATCAACCAAGCATCATAACAAGTGTCTCAACTATATCATCCATACATCATGTACCAAAGCAAGTGCATCAACGATGAACCAAACCTAAACAAGATGAACTACAATCAAGATGTGATTCCATACATGTATGCCATATCAACAATAAACCATGTGCCAATCATATTGCTAGCAAGTGCCTCTAACAATGTACCAAATATGTACCAATCACGCATCAACTATAGATCAAGCTATGACTCATCAATGATGTACAAAATAACCACCTCATCAACTCATCAACTAAATGTCCCAATATGTATCTCAACCACATGCCAAATGCATGCACCAAGACATCCAACAAATATGCTTCTAACAATACATCATAAGATATATCAATGGATCTTACATATGTACTATCCATGTACCATGAAAGATCTTCCTCAATAACCATTCACTACAACAAGTACTAAGCAGCCAGTAAAACATGTACTAAGAGTGTCCCTCAACAGATCAATGATATGTCTCTAGATAACATCACATCAACATGAATTGTCCTATAAACAACATGCCATATCATCACTGACATAACCAACACTGTTGCTCAATAGTAAATGTCTCAATCCACACTCTAGGGTTACTGTCATGCATCCAAGATAGACTTTCAACACTCAACCATATGTTATCACCATACATACTCATCAAACACACATAAGAATATGAAAACTGAAGCAAAACATCTCAGACCCTTCATAAACAAAGTTAGATAATAACACCGTGCTGCAACTCATCTGTACACTCCTCTTCTTGAGGATGTTTTCATAGGTGCGCGACATGTTCCACAGACAGTTCGTGTATGTACGCGACCTTTCTATAGGTCACCTTGCATATGTATGCGACTTCTCCCAGAGGATCCCGCATATGCTCAAGAAAATGTCAATCTTGAGCTTGCCTCATGGATGCCATTCTGTTCTGGTTGTTCAGTCTTCTTCATCCACTTTTGAGAGTGTCTTGTTCTATGAGTACTGGTTCTTTCAACTTCCATCCTTTCAACCTTGTATTCCTTCCTAGCTTCATGTGTTCTTCTTGTCATGATATATGAAGCACTCTTCATGGACTGTACTCTTGTGTTCCATCAATCTTGGGATTTGTGGCCAAACCCACTACAACTATAGAATCTCATGGTGTGAAAATGAGAAACAATGTGTACCACTTGATTACATCTCGAACACCTTAGGGTGTTATGAAACCTTCCATTATCTTTCCTTGAATAATGTCTGCAATCCAAAGCTTTGTGACCATATTAATTACATGAGTAGAAGTGACCATGAAAATCATTTTCATACCTTTGCATTGGTGTCCACCATGAAGGTGTCTCTCTTATGAATTTGCTTTGAGATGTAAAGATGACTTATTGATGTCTTCCTTCCTTTGTTCTTTTGAAAGTTTCCTTTCTTTGTGTAGATGGTTGACTTACAACATTACTTCCACCTTTTGAGAATGAAGGACTTACCTCATGATTCTTAGAAGTGCTAACTTCAAGATGTATAACTTCCTTGTTGTATCCAAGACCCGATTTATCATTTGGAGATCTTTGGCTATCTAGGATATCATCCAAGATTGTTGAATTATTCATGAACTTGACGTGAGTGTTTTACTTCTCTAATTTCTTTCTAAGATCAACAACTTTAGCTTCCAACTTATGGCATGACTCTTCCTTTTCATTTACTTGATTCTTCAATAGTTCCTCTATTATTTTGGCTTCTTCAATTTTGGTCTTAAGATTGACATTAACTTCAAGACTTTTGCTAAGCTCATCATCTACCTTATTCTTTTCTGCTATTTCATTCTTTAGTCTTATTATCTCTTCTTATTTTTCTTCTAATTGAGTCTTTTTAATTTCTTCTTGTTCTTTGAGCATTTGATTTAGTGCCATGGTATATCTTGGGTACTTTTCTAGGACTTCCTTGGTGTATTTTTCAAGATAATCAAAAGCAATTGAGTAATGTCCTATTTCACTGCGAACATCATCTAACTCAGATAAAAAATTATCTTTAAGCTTCAACAAATCTTCCTCTTCATCTATAGGATAAATGTCACCTGATTGTATACAAACTACTTCTAGATTTTATTCTTCACTTGTAGAGAAATATTCAACATCATCACACTTATAATTATTGCAATCAGTGGATTTTGGAGAGTCTTTACCTTCATTTTTCTTGATGGAATTTTCTTCAGTGTCTTCCTTGTTTTCTTGATATGTCTTCTCTAGCTTCAACCATAGATCCTTGGCGGAAGTACATTGTCCCATGATTTCTTTGACAGAACTTGAGAGTTCATTGAAAATGGTCTTGAGAGCCAATGCACCATTCTTGTTTTCTTCCTTTTGAGATGCAACCTTTGAATTATTCTTCAAGGGAACTAATCCACCAATAGCTTCTTTCCAAACATCCACTTCTTTTGCTTTCAAATACCCTTTCATTTTTATTCTCCAATGTGAATAATTTTGCTCATCAAATATTGGAACTTCATCATCCATTTGTGTGTCCATGNTGTTGGACACACCAACCACACTAAGAGGGGTGGGGGGGGGGTGTGGGTGTGTAGATTAGTGTGTGGGATTTTACAATTTTTTCTCACTTCAAGTTAGAAACCATTTCAAAACATAATATTACACATCATAATTGTAAGATTGCATGTAGCCATTCACCAATGACATCCATCAATAATAAAGAGAAATCAATCCATAAGCACAATGAATACAAGAGACACCATATGTATGTGTAAGCTTTTGTATTATGTTTTGCATGTGACTACAATCATGGGGGTTTTATCAGCACCAACTAAATTAAGGATCACCGAATCCAAGGAGAGCACCAACTCTCAAGGGAGCACCAAATCTCAAGCAAGACTCGGCTTGCCGCAAGACTCAGCTTGCCAATAGAATGCAATCTATCCAACTAGAATTGATCTAGTAGTACAACCAATGCAAATACAAGTCAACCAATTATAGAATCTGATCCATCTCATAATCAGAGATATACAACAAATGCTCATCACAAGAATCTACCCATACAACCAAACACTTTGTTGAGGAAAAGATATGAAATTATCTTACTCAAGCATTTTCAGATTTTTCTTGGCTAAAAAAAAATAGATGGGAATGTCACCCTATGTTTATAGCCATCAAAAATAATATCCTAACTCACGAGTATTGATTACAAGTGCTTAGGCTAGTCTTTTTATAAATAAAAGCATGTTGGAAAATTTATTATTTATATGATTTTCTGAATATAACAATTGCAGAAATAAATGTAGAGACATAAGTAAGGACACCAAGATTATAATCAAGACAGACGAGACATAAAAAAGTCCTTTATTTCATTCCAATTCATCAAAGAGTTATTCTCTTTACAAAATTTCGTGAAGAAGTTTTGGACCAAATTCAAACTTATACGTCCTCGATGAAACATACAAAAGGACCTCTGACAAAAAATAAAAAACTGAACTCTAAAATCTGGATCAGCTTTCCATAGATCGTTGCCCGCTCGAATTTGCACAATATCCCTTGTCAGTCATGAAAACTAATTCACAAACATATAAGTCTACACATACTATCAAAGATAGATCAACACCTCTGAAAAACAAGTGTCTGAATGATGTAATTCATCCCTGAATCTTGTTGTCTATAATAAGACCCTGCTATCATAAAAAGGAATTAGGCTTATGATCAATTAAGGAATGAATGAAAACTGAACTATCTCAACACAAACTCAAATATCAAACCTTAGTATGCTTCTCCTTCTATCCTCCTCTTGTTCCTCCCTTTCCTTTTTCCTTTAAGCAATTTAGAATTGGTTGAAGTAGTTGAACTACTTCATTAGTTAAGTTAACTAAAAACTCAGCCGACTTTTTAGTTAGGGGGAAAAGTAATAAATCATAATAAGGGTTTTAAATAAATAATAACTAGTAGGTGGGACCCCTTGTGACTCCCTTTAGCTCTTAAAAATCATAACATAACTAGTTAATTTAAACAAAAACATTCCTCCTTGTGTCTCCCATCATCACATTCATGTTTGACAATTTATCTCATTATTTGAAATTATTTTCAAAAATATATTACTCATGTATCCAAAAACAAACATGTCATTCAAAACCTCTGAAATCAACTGTCATTAACAACAAATAAAATATAACTCAAAAACCATATTTTCCACTCTGAGATGCAATCTTTCCCTTGTTGTTGTTGTCACCCCTCGATCTCTTTGAATTTTCCTTTGGTTGTGCTGAGTCTTTAGGCCTAATCTCGCTGATCACATGAGAACAATCATCCCTCAAATGCATCCAGGAAGACATTGATTTATCAGAGCCATTGGAGGGTGAGGAAGGGGAAACAATGGATTTTCCTTTGTCAGGGGCATGGTGGGACTCGATTTTCAACCTTTCTCTAGCATGAGAGGACTGAATTGGTGAGTGGACAGGGGCCGCTTGGACAATCTGAATGATAGGAGGGGGAGCAGGTAAAGACAAATTGGGCCAGCCATGATGTTCGGAGATTGATGGGTGGACAATCTCTTTCCATCCGTCATTTTTGGGAATCTCTGGTTGCAATGAGACATGAGGGGGTACGGGAATACCAGGGGCTTGTGGAGCTTGGAAGGGAGGCCTTTTAGGCCTAGGTTGGACCACTCCTTGCCCAATCCAATTGAAAAATCCATCCTGAAAAAGATGGCCTAACTCTTGTGAGTCAACATCAAAGTGAATGGAGAATCTAGGCCTTCTAGGTCCCATGTTCTAATTTCCTCTTCCTCGGTTACCTCTGCCATGGCTACCTCGGCTGAAAAATCTCATTCCTACATGCATGATTGATTAGCAAATAGTTCTTTTAACAACCATACATGACAACTCCTTAAAAATATGAAATATATTTTGTCTCAACAACATATCAGGCTCATGCAATCCAATCCATACAAATTGCTTAACTGTTGTCAATGAGCAGGGGGTGAACAAAAGGTTCTTGGATGTGCAAGGGGTTTGTATTGAGCAAAAAAATGTTAAAATGAGGTGGAAAAGAGGCATGGTTACTACTCACAGACAACACACAATCAACTGTAATGTAAACCAAGGAACATGCCACTGTAATCCATCCAAGAAACTGTGATTTAAAATTGTTACAATACAAAATTCTCTTAACTGTAATTAAATTTTAGGAACATGGAGTGAAAAATGGATATTGGAAGGTGAGGGGATTGTAATTAGCGAAAAGTGAAATAATGGTAGGGAAAGAGAGCGGATATTGTTCATAAAATTAATTAAGTAATCCATAAAACCATTATATATCAAACACAAAAAGTCCAACACCAACCAAATAATCATTGTGCTCAATTAAACAACTACTGTGTATAATTCAATCAATTATGTGTATCAACTTGATTACTGTTAGCAATCAAATATTTAATATAGTGTCACCAAAACAAGACAATATGCATTCCAAAACAACCTGTAGAAGAGTTGTGTTTCTTCTCATTTATCCATTTAATGTTTTAAAACAATTCCCAAATGAATACACAATCATCTAATTCCACCTTGTTTAGTATCAACACATCAACCATTGTCCATGAATTATTTCATTCATCAAACACAAACACAAAAATCGTGCCCTATTTTATTCCTCAATTCCATTTAACAATTAAGTTGTAATGGGACCACATTGTCACATAATCTATGCTCATCTCTGATATAATGCATGATATCCATCAACTATACACAATGGACAATCAATAAAAAATCATCAATATATCAAATTGAAATAACCTTGACTTTCCATTTAAATGCACAACAATCACTACTTCGACTTATACGATTCTGTAGGATACACAGACCATTCAATAAAACACAAGAGCACTATTGTGACTGTACATGTCTATTTACTCTAGATCTAAACATCAAACGATGCTGAATTATCAATCCAATACAAGGAAACAACGAGAGTATGCCTAAATCCATTTCTCAATTCAATCAAACTGCAACAAAACCATATTGTTATAAAACCCGTGCCCATCTCTGATGGCGTAATAAAACAATATCCATAGCATACACAGTGGACAACCACACCACAACTATCATGATTGCAATACTCCCATTTGGAAATTTAAAACATACATTCAAAACAACCATCAACTCAACCTGACATGTTGTAGGAAGCCCACACATACCAATGCATCACACATGAAGCATCACTGTGAATTAATCAATTATAAACTAATGTTGGGTTAACAATTCAATAATTACAATGTAAGAGACAAAGAATGTGTATTCAATCCCATTTCTCCAATCAACCAATTAACCATGCTGATCTTATCAATTTGATTGTTATAATAATCAATGCAGTGACTAAATACCAATAAACAACACCACTGCCAACATAATCAACAGAGACGAGCCAACAACCGAACACTGTCGATGATACACCACCAATCATAACAATCAACAGTATACTTGACAGGACATAACGATTCCCTTTATAAAAAACCGGGCTTTGAGAAATCAAGGGTTCGCTCTATGGACCAACACAGGGAGACTAGAGTCGACCCTCAACACCGGGTGAGAACCCCCGAGATCATATGGTGGACACATAGGGCATACCAAAAATAACTCTACATACATGGTGAGATAGGAGAGATTATGAACAGAGGAGAAAGGCTTGATTTTGGTCTTGTAATAATGCCGAGAACATGCATGGTATAACCCTCGTGGTTTACCAACCAACCCGAAGAATGATCAGATAAAATAGAGCCAAGAGATAGAAATCAACCTTAAGCAAGCCCCTTGGCATAATAACCATCATAACCCACTGCGAAATCATCAACAACATGAATGAACCCATACCCAGGTGAAACGATACGTAGTGACACAAGGTGGTTCAAACCCAACAACTCCATAACAGTAGAATGACTAGGTATGGTGACACAAAAAAAAGAAAATGTGGAGACAACCAACCAATCTGGACCGAATGAAACCCTTCAACCAACCACTAAGGATGATAGAGAGACTCCATGGATTCTAGCACTCAGAAAGATAAATGAAACTGTGACTTCAACCATCATCGTAATGAAAACCACACAACAACCATTCTAGAGAAAAAACATAAGTTTACATAGTTTCCAGTCTCAAGGAAAGCATAGACCCATACATCCCAAGCCAATATCTATTTCATAACCAGAGCAGATTCATGTATGGCGAAAAGACATACATGTAACCAAGAAAACCTTAAAAATGTGATCTTGGTCGAGTGGTTCTTCCTCTTCTTGAAAGTCAGAGCATAACCACAACAAAACACAGTTGAACAATAGCCAAGCTAGGGTGATAGCCAGTGGAAGGAGTATGAGTGACGTGCAGTAAATGCACGTCGCCTCCACCCCCACTCATTCAATTCTTTAGTACACGTCAACCAACCTTCCACTAATCCACTTAATTAATTTATGCATCGAACATAACATCCATCACTTGTCAAACATGCTACCCATATCACATTTAACCATTGCCAACTATACCATAACGCATATCAAACATGTTTTTATATAACTCAATAAATCACATAGCTACTAACTTGTTAGCTAGGAATAACAACGATATTTTAATTTCAATGCATGTAGTGTACCATAGTAGCATAGTTTAATCTCTTCTTTAGATTTTTTCCCATATTTCTTTTATTCTTTTCCATGACTAACATATGTTTTGTGCAGGTGTGATATGTAATAGATCATGGCGCAATTATCACTAAAATAACAGTTCTCATAAGCTCTTTGTGAAAATGAATTGATAATTTAGAGTAAAGAAACCCACTCATAGCATATCCATCACCCATTTGTTGCGAATAGAACCAGCCTTGGAACATGAATCAAGCCCAAACCTATAAGCAATGTGGAACAACGACATAACATCAAATAAGAACCAAATCTGATCCTCCAATCTACGAGGGGGTCCCACCTACTAGCATTATATATATCGTTAGCTTATAATAATAGGATTTAGTAATACTTTGCGGGAAAAATCCTCGTTGCGATTTTTATCATCAACACACTTCATCAACCTACATTCATTTACGATGCCATGCAATCAACAAGTTACCTCAACTTGTAAGATTCACCACAAGCTCAATTTTCTATTTCTGATTCTAAAATTTCTATCTGAGGTACTCCTACATGTATTGTCATACCTTTGCAAATTTCACAGTCTGCAAGCCACAGAAAAGAAGTTATAGTAGAAATTCCAAGCTGACTTGTTTGAAACATATTTTCAGGATTATTTCAGAACCCTAACTTCCACAGAGCATGTCTTTGAAAATATTGTGATTCAAAGTTTGAAATTTTAACCATAGATACTATGATCTCTTTTGTCCATATCCTCCAAATTTCATGGTCTGAAACTTCCTAGAACAAAAATTTATATCAAATATGTCATACCCTCCTAAATTTTGTCCTATTCTAGAGAGCTCACTTGTGCGGAATGCCACGCATGGAATATTTGATGTATGGATCTGACAATGGTAGAAAACATACTAAAGTATGTACTATAACCAATACAGTTAGTCTTACTGAATTTGGATCTGGTATGAAGAAGCTATGACAGTTTTATCCGAAACACATGTTTAATACTAGTTTCAGGACTAGCCACAAACCCTATTTTCACGGAGTGTAACTCCAAAAATACAATGACCCACAAGTTGAATTTTTTTTTCAAACTTGGATATGTTTTCACAATGGCCTCCAAATTTTGATGTTTGAATCATTGTAGAAAAAATTTTACTGCGAAACTGGTGAGATGACCTGTAAATAACATACCTTAGAAAGCACCATCAAAAGACTTTATCCTCCCTTGAATTTCAACCTTCTTTACTTCACCTTCCCTATGAAATTCTCCTTAGATATCCTTTGGTTACCTCAGTCACCTTTAGATATTCAATATGCTCAATGGATACTAATGGGATACCCTTTCTCTATTATTTATACTCTCCAAGTATCTTCCTCTAGAAGTATCCACTTAACCACTTTGTCCACTTAGCCACTTTGTCCACTTAACCAAATTTTTCCACTTAGCCACTTTGTCCACTTAACCACTTTTTCCACTTAGCCACTTTGTCCACTTAATCACTTTGACCACTTAACCACTTTATCCACAAATAGTAAACTCTCCAATTCTAGTTGCAACTAATTTATTTTTAAATGTTTTCTTGTTTCAACCACTTAACCCATGACTAACCAATTTGACTGGTCAACTTCTTTTGGGAGATTCTAGAATAATTTGACTTCTTTGACCTTCTAGAGGCTTCCAGATAACTCATGAGGGATCTCCAACTTCACATGGCCATAACTCTCTAATCCTGAGGAGTTATGTGATGTTCCACATATCACCAGAAACGACATGACATATACTATCCATATGGAATAGTTTCTCCTATAAATTCACTTATATTCATTACATTATTCCTTAATAAAACTTGGGTTACCTAACCACACTATTGGGATACCTAACCATTTGGACTTCACATAGCATCTTCTCGTGAGGGATTTCACAATAAGGGGACCACTTTGAGAACTTTATCCAAACAAATATTCCCATGAGGGCTTTCACCATAAGGGGACCACTTTGGAGTTTATCCATTTGGTTATTCCTATCAACCATGATAGGACAATAATGACCAACCTTTACATCATCTCGTCTATACATCAATCCATGACAATACATCACTATGACACCACTTGACATATCTGACATCAATTACATCTATGACAACATAGGGCATCAATAATACTATGACAAAGACATCAAATCTTTGAAATCAATCATTTGACATCAATGACAACATAATGCAACATATGTCACTATCCATATTGAGTTTTATTTTCCTTTATGTTCTTTTGACGATTGAATTCCTCTTTCAATCATATGCAAGAGATTCCAAATCGACAACTGTTGGCATGTTTTATAGGCAGAGTATGTTTGTCATTGATGGCAAGTACAACAATGATGATGGATTGAGTACAGGAAGGATGTGCCAGGCAGGCACCAGAAGTCTTTTGGGAAGATGTTGCAGAGAAAGCTTGACAAGATCAAAGTATGCAACGATGGATCTCATTGAATATTTCCTGATGAACGTTAGATATGACCCTGAGGTCCGATTGGCATTGGATCCAGGAGAACTTACACGCTCTTTAACGAGCAAGGTGAAATGTGAAACCCCGAAAAATCACCTCAACAAAGACTACATTTCGAAGTTTCGGTTACCGGGAGATGGAGAAGTCAAGAGTCAAGACTCTCCAACACAGGAGTCTCGAAGTTGCGAAATGTGAAACCCCGAAATCGTGAAATAGGCACATTTATCGAAGTTTTGGATACCAAGATTTCAGTTACCAAGAGATGGAGATGTCAGAGACTCACATCAACAGGAGTCTTGAAGTCGTGAAATGCGAAACCCCGAAATCGCGAAACAGGCGCATAGCTTGGAGTGTTGGATACCGGGATTTTGGTTACTGGGAGATGGAGATGTCAGAGACTCACATCAACAGGAGTCTCGAAGTTGCAAAATGCGAAACCCTGAAATCACAAAATAGGCGCATCGCTCGAAGTTTTGAATACCGGGATTTTGGTTACCGGGAGATGAAGATGACAAAGACTCTCATCATAAGGAGTCTCGAAGTCGCGAAACCTGAAGTTGAGAAATGATAAAGACTCTATACTGGAGTTTCGAATACCGAGAGTAGGAGGAGTCAAGAGTAAAGACTCTTCATCAGAGGAGTCCTAAAATTGCGAAACCCAAAATCGCGAAATGTCACAGACAAGCTTCGTTTCAGAGTTTCAGGCACCGCGACATGGAGAGTCAAGAAACTTCACCATCAAGAGTGCCAAAATGACGAAATGTAGAAACGCAAAATTGTGAAATGCCGTTTCAACTAAGGCTGAGGTCACAGCCATTGGTCACATCAGTGGAAGATGGGGGAAGGAGTTAGTGAAGACAAGCTCCTTTTCGGAGTTTTGGGGGTCGAGAAATGGAGAGTACTAAAATCCTCCACCACGGTGATCCTGAAATGCCGAAGAGAAGGATGCCGAAATGAATGCAAGAATTAGAGAAGTTAATCCAATGGTGCAGATGAAACTGAAGAAGATTGAAGGGCTACTGTAGCACTGCTCAGTGTAACTGCTAGAAACCACTGATGGTTTCTGCCAGAGGACTCGAAGAGACTTCTGTGTGATTTCCATAGGAACTGAAGGGTCACAAGGAATCTGCCAGTAGGAGAAAAGAATATTCATGGAGGCTATTGACAGTTGGAAGAGAGTTGGAGCCGTGAACTATGATAGAGAGGGTGAGTTCGACTGCAACAGAAGATGAAGAATCTCAACTGTCTGTGATGTGAAGCAATTTGATCATGACACCCAGTGATGATGGATAGATGGGATTAACAAATAGAGAAGTTGAAGAGTTTCTATGATGAACACGCATAGCACTCAACATGCAGAGGATGCAAAAGCATGGCGAGAGAGCATGCACAAGGAGCTCAGTGACTACAAGTATGTAGAACAACATAAGAGATGTGTGTTGTTGTTGTTATGAAGGATTGAGGTGTGAAGAAGGCAGAGGGATTAGCAGTAGAAATGAACAAAAAGGGGAATGGTGCATTGAATGGACATGGTGCACGAAGCACAAAAAGAAGAAGAACAGAAAGTGCAAGCAAGTGGGTGCAAAAAGGTAGTGAGGCAGACAGAGCAGGGAAATGCAACAGAATAGTGATGAGTCTGGTAAGCCATCGTTAAACATTATATCATTGTAATAAGTTTCAGTAGCAAAGATTTATTTTCCAAGGAGGTAGGGAGGTGCTTCGGAGGACTGTTGTCCTTAGAGGTTCAAGTGGGTGCTTGAACATAGGGAGCTGTAGCTCCCATCTGGTTGCAGCCAGAGAAACCAGGGTAGTAGGGAGGTGCAAGGGAGAACTGTTGTTCTCTGTTTTATAGGTTGGTGCCTGTATGATTGGAAGTTGGTGCTTCCATCCAGTTGGTGACGGAAACACTCAGGGAGTTGGTGCTTCCTTCTAGTTGGTGCTAGAGAAACCAGGGAGTTGGTGCTTCCCTCTAGTGGGTTCTAGAGAATCCAGAGAGTGGGTGCTCTCAGCAAGTAGCAACTTGCAAAACAGAGTTTGCAGCCTCATTGTGAGTTGGTTCTCATATGTATGATAATGTAAGGAGTGTACAGATTACTTATCATATAAATAAGAAGGGGTTTTTACCCTCTATGGGTTTCCTTAGGAAATATCTTTCTCTGTGTATCTAATATGTGTGACTGATGCTGAATGTGCTATTACTTATTTCCCTGCATTATTGTGATTATCATTGAGTACATTGTAAAGAGTTTAAAATAAGCATTATTGTTTAAGCATGG
>JASDQU010684497.1:29532-48957 GCA_032191745.1 Picea mariana
TCAATATTTTCAGGAAGTCAGAGGTGCTTCTAATCTTGTCAAATACCTCCTTGAAGAACATGAAAAAAACCAACAAATTCAAGACAGCTTTCTGAAAAAGGAAATTGAATTTCAGGAGGAAACCCTATTGTTGACTATAGAAAATAAAGAAGTGCTCAAATGGAACGAAAATGGTGCTAGGGATTTGAGCCAAGTTTAATCTATTAGAGAAATCCAGAATGAATGAAGAGAGGAAGACCATGGCACCGATATTTTAACAGATGACAATATAGCTAGGATGCATTTAACATCATAGTACTAGGAAGATATCATTGAGGAACCAAAGAATCATATGGTAGAGGAATGGTCCATTTGCAATAGAATGTGGGATAATATCAATCAAGCAATGATCGACCTCTAGCTCCTAATGTCCAGATCACTTAAATATTTTTGACTGATTGAAGAGGTATCGGCAGGTTTCAAGCGAATCATCTATGTATATCATGAAGAGGTAAAAACAATAACTACAATCAAACGTTGTAATGTAGAGAGGTTCAATGTGGGTGCGATAAAAAATTCTCACTAACTGGAGCAGTTGAATCCCAAAATAAAGGGTTACACTCGACACTATAGTGAAAGAAAAGAAAACCTGAGTATCCCAATGGACTAGCAAAGGTTTCCCTATCGATAGATATGTGATGATTTCTACTCACAATGGGCCACATACGTTGATGAGCATGCAAGCCCTAGAAATCCTATATCACACAAGTCATCATGACTCACTTTTAGTTTAGGAATTTCTCTTTTTACTTTTTGTTGAATATACTATTTTTGGAAAATTGTAATACAAATAAATAGAGGGGTCGACCTCTAAGGAAAGAGATTTTTATTGGAGGGGGGGATTTCTGGAATGTAATTGGAGAATTATTTTAAGTTTTTAATTCAAAATATCTACAGGATCTAAGGAGTTTTGTTGAATCATTGTGTGCAGTCATTTGTATTGTGGATTATTTCACAAACAACTATTATGTCAGGTGCAAATAGTACACGTATTTCAATTTTTCTAATTTATCTTGTATGATTATATAAATTGATAGGTGTGACATTCAATATCTCTTTATTGGTCAATTTCTTATCCTTCATAATCTTGGTTTTTCTATTTAGTACAGTGATAATTATAGAACTATTTTTGTAATCATTTATGGAATAGATGGAAAATTGTTGTCTGTTTTGTAAGAGTCTCTTGGTAGCTATATCTTTCATTAGAATTATTTCTTAGAATAAAAAATATAGGTACATAATTGTTCCCAGACATCATTTTCAAGAGTTACTTTTTGAGAGAAAAACCCGTCTCCCTACATTTCTTGTTTCCTAAAGGTGATTATGCACTAATGTTTCTTGACAAAATTATTTCTTAGAAATCCCAAAGCTATCGATTAATTTCATTGATTGTTCCTGAAGGTTGTCTTTTGGCAGTAGACTTCTTTAAACTTCTTATATTATGAGCTATTTCTCATATTAATTACCTACATCATAAAACTATAAACAAAAGAAAAAATACACTTTAACTGATATAAAGCTCATTGAAATGTTGCCATACCATAATATGGAGGATTATTCCATACCAAATAGGGAAGAGTCTAATTGGGCATCTTCCTTGGGTTTAGGCCCTACTATTGAGTCTAGGGTATCCAACACCTTCAACAAAATTGGAAGAAGGAGGGCCATGCATGGAAAACCATACAAACAACCCACATATAGAAAATCTTAAACTTGAAGATTTACCCCCCGAAAATATTTCACCTTAGGTTGAGGTAAGTTTAGGATATTACCCTGAAACAATTTGATATGCATTATATCATGATGAAGTGAATGCCTTCAGGTGAATCACTCGAGCATATGCTAGGAAAATTGGTGCACTGCCCATAACACCATTTCTCCCTCGAAGAAAAGGTACTGCAAGAGTCATAGTATCCACATCCGAACATACTTTAGTATATATGGTTGAAGAGTTAGTATAATTATCCCTCCAAGAAATTGATCAACCCTTTGGCCTAATTATTAATACCCATGTTATTCCTATAGCAACCCCTCCTGCAAGTATCTATTCTTATAACCATGGCTATTTAAAACCAGAAAAGGAAGCATTAGAATAAAAATCGGAAGCTTCATATTAATATTTTGATAACATGGAGAATAACAACAATAAAAATCAACCTTGGATAGCTAGGGATTCTTTACCTTGTCCACTCCACAACTTATCCCGGCACCTAGGAAAATTTCTTCCAAAATATGATTCTGGATCATTTGGCCTTCCCAATGATCATATAAAAAATATTATCCTCACTATAATATAGATGAACATCCAACATGAAGATGTTGTTTGTCACATATTCCCTTTCACTTTTGAGAACTCAGCTTCTGGCACCTGGTATTTTAATTTACCTATCATATCCATCACCACTTGGATTGAATTCTAGAAATCCATTTTAGATAAATTTGGGGAAAAAACTACTATTGGGGCATTGATAGTTGAATAATTCACCTTAATAATGGGACCCAATGAAAAATTCAAAGACTTCAACCAACATTTTACCACAATCTTAAATATGTTTCAACACGGAACAACCTCAGAATTTGAAATTGAAACAACAAAAGAAACTTTCTAAGTACAAGGAGAAAGAATCGAATATGGATATAGCATTGAGAGAAATTGATTTTGAGAGTAACTATATATCAATTGAAGAAAATAGAGTTGAAATGGAAGAGGGAAATGAGCATGAGGTTGTCGGGGATGATGAAAATATTCTGGTAGAGGAAAATAGTGAGCATGTTTCAGTAGCAAACCATGAGAATATGGAGAACTTTGAGAATCCCAATAATTTGTCAACAAGGCTCTCTAAGAGCGAACCTAAGGATATATTACCCTAGGGTTTCAAAGGTACTGATATATATGAGGATACCTCACTAGGAGATTCCAAACCCATAGGTCTGATCCAGCGATCTCTCATCTGCAATTTGCTTCTTACAATTGCAAAGAATTGTCCTCACGTTTGCAGAGAGTTGCATATTCTGGGAAAATTTAAAGGCAAGTAGACCATTAAGTATAAGAAATGCACTCATGTAAACTACTAAAACTGTCTAAAAAATTGATCTGCCTATTGATTAATTAAGTGATCCACTTGAACATAGATATGTTGACAGAGGTTTTTTTTTTCTTCTTACCATTTGGTTAACTTATCTTACATTGAATTATTGATATTCTTAAACCACTTATGTCTAGGTCAAATGTAATGCAAGTGATATCAACATCAATCTTCATTTTTTCATTTTTGGAGATTTTTATGACTATTGGGATTTTATTTTCAAAGTTTATGGTACTATTTCAAAGATCCTGATGTTCCCTTCCATTCTGTTGAGCCAAATATGTATGTATGTATATATTAATACCAAGGTTCTTGAAAATTTATCTCTTTCATCATAACCACTTAGATACTACTTGAAGGGTTTACCTTGTATAGTTTATTTATGAAAAAGATCATCTGATGAATTCTTCATCGGCATTGCCTCTCTCAAGGTCTCAAAGTGGATGAATGAGACTAGGATTCCAAGGACACAACCTGTTTTTTTCATATAATGTCCAATAAATGATTTGATCATATCTAGAAATCCATGAGATGGGTATCTATGATTTTGGGTGGATATAAGAATCAAACTAAGCTAAAAAAACCACAAATTATCTCAATTATCCAGTTTGCAATTTGAGATAAGTTGACTAAAATATTTGCTGCAAAATTTGTCACCTATGGGACTTTTGTTGCAGAACACATTTAG
Organism: Picea mariana; assembly: GCA_032191745.1. NCBI lineage: Eukaryota > Viridiplantae > Streptophyta > Pinopsida > Pinales > Pinaceae > Picea > Picea mariana. The sequence goes on from JASDQU010684497.1 coordinate 33,346, forward strand.
CATATGACTTTCTTATATATTTAAATATGTGAATTGTGTATTCATGATTTTTGGTGGGGAGAAGCAATAAATTATAGCATATGCTCCTACAAAATCTCTCAAAAACCCATATTATAGTTTGTGAGAAATCTATTGAACCCTTGTAGTAGCTTGTTGTGATTGTTGCAAAACCTCTTGAAGACAATTTGTGATCTAGGTATCTATTATTATTGGTAGAGAGGGGTATTGAAGTGAGACAAACAAACCCACCAGAAATCTCCAAAATCCATATTGGAATTTAAGAGAAATTTGTTGAATAACTTGCTACATATTCCATGTAGTAGTTGTTGCAGATCCATCAAAATTGTTATAATTTTGTTGTAAAAGTTATTTTAAGGTTGTAATGGCCACAAAAACAAAATACAAGACCTCTAAGATTATCTGGGTGACCATGGGATAAGATGGATCAACTATTTTTGTTCATTATTGGCTAATAAAATGATGATATGTGTCTCAGGAAATTTTGAAAAAATGGATCAACCATTATTTGAAGGGATTTCAAAATGTTATTGGGCAAGAAATTGATGTGTTTTATTAGCATAATTTTCAGTTCGATAGTAAAGGAAATTGGAAGGGTATTGATAGCAGTCTTGGTTGGTATGCATTGGAAAAAGAGAAGGCATCATTCAACTTGTGTCCTTACAGCTTGGTTGATACAGAGGTACAAGGTTGCATGAGCGCATGCAACATATTCAGTTTAGGGGAGATGATTAGTCACAAAATTGATATCTTTTGATATCCTATTTTCCTTATTTTTAATCCCTTTTCGTTTAATCATAACCTTATATTAACCCATTTTTATGCTTGTATGCGGGATCTAGGCTCAAAGTATTTTCCATTACATTTCTTAGTGTTTCATTGAATTATTATTAACTTTAGGGAGTATTAGTGTATTATGTATTTACTTTTGAACTAATGGCTCATGTATGAAAAAGTTGTTATACGAATGGGTCCATAAGCTACAGGGTTGAAGAAAATTCAAGTTAATGGTGTAGAGCATTTGTAGATCCATGTGTTGCATATTTAGCATGCCATGGAGGAGGGAATAGACCACCATCAATCATGTAGCCATTTGAGGAAGGCAACAAAATATATATTTCATGGTTTTAATTATTGGAAGGTGAATTTCTATGTGCCCACGTGTGCATATCCATTTTTATTATAGAGTTAAAGATCTCCCATGTATATACCATGTATATATGGATCCCAACATGATTAGTAACTATTTCAAACATATTTTGAGAATGTTATTATAACCCACATGACTTATTTCAAATTTGACAATTAGTGGCATTCCAAAATCTGTTGGGAGTTAGCATGAATATTGCAACTATTTATGAATTGTTGTAACCACTTGATAATATTTTATCCTCAAGTGGTTCTATATTTAGATATTTGTTGTAACCACTTGAGAATATCCTATCCTCAAGTGGATCTATATTTAGATGTTTTTTATTTATGTTTCAAGAAAGCTCACGTATAAAAGAGAGTGTTATTTCCATTACAAGGGGGGGGGGGACTCTTATAGCACATAGTCCAAATTATCATGGAATAAAATACAAATTCTATGAGATCTTTCTCCAATATGAATTGTAGTTTTCATATTTTCTTGGTGGTGTGTGATTTGGTTTGAGTTACACTATTGTAGATTTAATCCAGTGCCCTGTTATAGGAGATAGTTGAGCTCACTCCATTAGATAAGAGCATTGTATAGTTTGGTAATATTTCATTTTCTGAGTGTGTTTATTTATTTATGCATCTTGATTTCCTTTACAAATAATTCCCTTTTCTTAATTTTTGGTTTATGAAAGTTTTTTTTAATTTTCTGCAATGGCATTTTCAATTTGTGGATTAGTTTTTTATCAAATTTTCTAACAATGAGAATTGTGATCTATAGAAAAAGGGATTACCTATCTCATGCAAGGAGATTTCCTAGTGATAGAAGGGTTCCCATCATCATCATCAAGTGTTCAAGTATATGTATCATTGTCTTCCAAGAGTGATTGTGCTTTGTATTAATGAAGTGTGGTGTTGCAATTTTCTTTTTGGAGAAATGTATTTGAAAAACTAATGCAAGTTAATAATTTGTAGTATGCACATAGAGTGCACGGAATCTCATAAGTGCGTAGGAAACCCAGGCTGATAATATTAAATGTAAAAGTGTTCTTGGTGAAAATAGAAGACATATAGAAACATTGTCATGGGTCTTGTACATTCTCATACCCAAAGTATCTCTCGGTCTCTCATATCCAATCCATGAGACTCTCCACTTTAAGACTTCCATTGTAGAAAGAAACTTCCACCCTTGCATTACCTCTATAATTCAAAAATTATCTCAAATGCTCATTTGGGTCTCTTTTGTAAACATTTCATTCTTCTTCCATCTCATCTTATAATTCTAAATCCACTATGACTCTAGCATCTCCAATTTGTTTGTTCTCTAACTCTTCATTTCTCCTTCTCAATTCCTTCCATTATTGTTTCCTCGCACTTCCTTGACCTACTCCTCTTCATGATGACATTGTTAAAAAATTTCTCATAGTCCTAAACTAGACTACCATTCAGAGGCATTTATTTCGACACCACCTCCCACCACTCATCTCTCAACAGAGACAAGATAAAATTACCCCCTCTCTGGTCTCCTTACTATCACAATTTCATAGGAACTAATATCGTAGAGCCCCAGGAACTAATATCGTAGAGCCCCAACTCTCAAGACAAAATTATTTATGATACTTTTGCAAATTCTCAACCAAAGTTGAACCTTTTTCTAATACCACTTGATGCACCAACAAGTTCTGTAATTTTCTAACACACTACAAAACTATATCAGCACTATCAAAGTGCGACAACTATGAAAGTAGCTTTACTTAAGCAATCACAATATGCAAATTATACAAAACAAAATATGACATAATTAATCATGTATATAATAGGAAATATAATGAAATGGGTAGAATCTAACTATTTATTGAATAATATACTAATTCAAATGGATTGTAATCTAGAAGTCTTAGTTTCTCCATAATTCACAATATTCAGAGTGGTGTGATTAGAATGTTATACAATCTCAGACTCCCCTGAGCATGAGCTAGTATTTTCTCTCTTCTTATCTATTGCATATATGGAGTTGACCTTCTCTTATCCTATTTCAAACTATTGGAACTCCCTCTCCTTTGTTAATTCAATAGATTTATAATTTACTGTCAAATTATTCAATTCCCACGGTAGCCCAACAGCCTTTGTAAATCGTCACCTCCTCTTGACCTATCTCTACAAATGCATAGAGTAGCTTGTGTTTAATCTCTTTTTGACTATCCCAATTTAAATTTTATCTAATATTTGTCTTTTATCATGTGTTACTTATGTAGTAATAGTGGCCTCTTTATTTCTCCTACTAATCTAAGTAACTAAATAATAGGAAATGCAGATTAAAAGAAAATATTTGATGCTAATTAAGCCCAAGGATGATCCTACATCACTCAACATTATACTCTTCATGTCTTATTCATCTATAACACACTTAGTGAACAATTTGAGTGTACAAAACCTCCTTATCAATGCCTCCTCTCTTCTTTAAACACTCTTCACTTCAACTATTCCTTTATTCTTCCTCCTATAACTCTTTGGTTCTAATCCTTCATTTATCTTATCTCACCATCTTATTAGTAACATATTGCTACTTATCTTCCCATATTGTAACTTGTTCTTTTCTCTATGCAAGCAGTATCCAACCTAATTATACTCTTGCTTCTTCATGAATCTTTCATCAAACCCATGTTCCTTATTCCCCGTGTTTTACAATTCATCTATAAAACAAGAATTTATCAACCTATTATGAGGATATAAAAACCCCATAAATGTCTTACCTTTTCTATCTTCATGTGCATTTTCTTTCTTGGAAACGTTATATTTAGCAATGTTCTCTAATGTCATCCCTAACATTATCTTTTTCATGCTCACACACTAAAATATTATGACTTTTCAAGTGCATTAAAATAATTCATTCCTTCACTAGTTCCATATGGAAGATATATGCTTTGGCTTCTACCTTCATAATCCTCCTTACAACTTCCTTCAATGTCCACACATTCCCAATCTTTACCATTACTAGAAGAAATTATTCATTCATCTTCTTTCTCTACTTGCAACACCACAATGTACACATAAGTCCAATTCCAAACATGAAATCTTTTTTCATCCTAATTTCCTCTTTATTTATTTTCAACAACACATCCATATTCACCTTGAAATTGTTCATACTTTTCACACAAGTTTTCCTTCTAATGGATAGGTTCATAACTTTACTAATAATAAATATTCTTCTCATTAATCAATTCCAGTGACAAACTCAAAATCATATCAACATGTTCAGCTACCATCATTACATCTTTATCTCTCAATTGTTCATTTCTTCCAATTAATTGCAATACACAAACAAAATGAGTCACACCTTTACTTGCCATGATCAATCTTATATATTTATGGATATTGCATTCTATTTTTCCTATGTAATCCATATATAACTTATCACATTTCCATGTGCTTTGATTCTTCAAGATTCTATAAGATTTCATAACTTTGAGGAAATATTCCATCTTTTGATCTTCATCATGTTGATCTACTTTTGAAAGAAACTCCAACAATCATTTAGGATCATATTTTTCCCAATAATTTAGTCAATTAATCAAGGGATTAATTTCCTTAACTTTCTTTCTCAACTCTAGAAACATCAAGTTTCCTCTTTCCTTTATCCTCTGTAATTCTATTGATTTTAGTGAAATATGATTCTCTCATGTGTACCAGTACACATTTTCTTTGGACCTGAAAACATAACAATAAATGTGTTTAATTGAACACAACAAGTACTCTTCATTTCTACTTTCATTAATTTCCTTCCCTTTCTCTACTAGAACACTCATGTGTTCCTTTGGATATTTTGTATTCAATACTTTCTCCTTTCAGTAGAATATGCAATCCTATGTTGCATCACCTTCACACCTACCAATTCCTTTATTTTCAAGTATTCCATTCTTGTACTCTATTGATGTCATAACTTTCCATATTTTTCTCTTTCTACTTCATCCCTTCAACCATTTAGTTCCTTGTATGCCCCCTTCCAAAATGGGATCCTTAACCTTGTTTATGCTACTTCTAAATGTTGCCATCATATGCTCATGAGAATTTATCAATCCTATATTGACTTTATCTAATTCTATTTCCCACATTCCTCCTTTAACAATCAACTGTCCCTAAAACAATTCCTCATTTTCAATCCCTTTCAACTTAATCACATCATGATACACTAGCTATCTTTCTTTATTGGTAGTCACAATTGTCATGTTTTCTTTACTAATGGTGGGATTTTCATACTAAGTATTATCTAGACAATGTATCCATACATTTTCTTCGTCACTCTCCTTTATTTATGAATTAATAACATTTTGTTTTGGATCATCGACTTTAAACCTTGAATGGAATATTTCTTCAACCTACAATTATTGTTTCCATTCACAATATCCTCATTTTTTTCACTTCCAATTGTCCTTGAACGTTTTTTATAAATTATCTTTCATAGTATTCATGTATTTTTGTATCAAAATCCTTAGCAAAAATATCAATACTATTTGTCCCATAATTCTAACTATCTTTACATTTTCAAAATTTGATGTATAACATCCATACTTATAACCTCTTCTCTCACACATTGTTTTAAATGGTATTCTTCCCCTTCTTCTTTGTTAATCCCTAAATAGTGGAAAATTACCCCTTAATTGGAGCATATTGCATTACTATTGTTATTTTATTTATGTCATCATGGGTCCATTAGTTGTAATTGTACCTCCTAGTCTCCTATATATACCAAGGAGATCTTTTCATTTGGAATCATCTTGTATTTGTGAATTTATGTGGTGTATAAGGAGGTTCCCCCCTCGAAGAGGCTTATTATCTGAAATTGTCTCTTTTTCAAGGCGTGGAGTACTTATTCTAATGTTTTTATGCTATTTGGATATTTTTTTCCTCACATTTGGTATCAGAGCTCAAGTTCTTAGGGTTTTGCTGCTGCATCTGAGACACCTTGGCATTTTCTCTATAAATTTTTTTCTGGGACGTTTCAGAAGGAACTCCTTGGGGTATATTTAGCAGACAGATCAAGGTACGTTTGGTTAAAATATCAAATTTTGGGGAATTATATGTTTTCATATATATCTTGTGGAATATCGGGTTCCTAAATCATCCTAAATTTAGTCATCTCGGAATTTTCACTATAAAATTGTTTCTGTGATGATTCTAACTGTGAACTCAGAGGATATTCAATGGAATATCAAGGTATCTATGGTAAATTTTTTAGCTTCTAGTTCATCCTAATTTTGTATATACACCCTGTGAAAGATAGGGTGGCTGACTAATCCTACTAACTAGTATCAAACATGTGTTCCAGGTAAAACAATGATATATTCTTCGGTGATCATACAAACTAAGTGAGAACAATTACACTATACATTGGACAGTTTGTAGTATTTTGGGTGAAAGTTTCAAAATAATATATCACATATTGTGCACTTGGCATGCTTTACAAGTACGCTCTCCTGGAAAGGCCAAAAATTATCAAGGTGTGGGGAAGTTACCATAAATTCCACTTGGAACATCCGATTTTTATCAAACATGTGAAATTGCATAGAGGAAATATCAGAGAACTACAAAACGAAATTTCAGATCTAGAAGGGTCAAAATTTTAAAGATACAACAGAAGAAAGGTTGGCTAGCAGAACAACCTTCAAATCAGGGTTTAAAAGGTGCATTTTCTTTTTTGGAAATTTCCATATCTTTGGACTAGAAGATCTAATTGGGGTGATTCAAAAAGTAGAATAAAGTGGGATAAAAGGAGTATCACATAAATTTGAGAAAAACTTAGGGATTGTTTTAGGTACGGACGTGTTTCGACATCTCTAAACGTAGATGCTATTGTTACTAGTCAATCCTACAACCTGGCAACAATGTGGTTCTTCCATGTACCTAGAGTATATCGGAAGGCCCCTTTTGAACGATTTTGAATTAGACAACACTACTGTGTATTTGAGCTCCCACTTACCTAGCATATATCGAGATACCCCCTAGAATCCTAAGACTTATCGATTAAACCATTTGGTCGTCTTGTTGCTATAGTACACAGAAAAAATTACTCAGGGAGATCACTCTATAGTACCTTGTTAGTTAGAGAGTACAGCTAAGGACATGGTCAAGCCTCCTTAGTTAGTTCACTGAGATATTGGTTCGAGTACTATTGTTGGACCTCCCACATATATCAGAGAGCTATAGCACCTGACACGCCCTTGTATGTGAGGACCTATGCCAAAGCCAATTAGGAATTAGTACCTTGCAGTGATGCTTGGCCAACATGCCACCAAAAAGGGAACTTCTACACCAAATAAGCCTTCAGATAGTCCTACTTGGACTCTTGATGAAGGTGAAGAAATTTGCAGGGACATAATTGATTTAAAAAAGAAGGTAGTAACAAAAGATCAACTACAAGGGATGATGGATTCAACTGAAGCTAAGTTGGAAGCTATAATGGATACTAAGATGAATGGTTTAAAAGGGGAGATCATGGAAGGATTTAAAAAGTTTCTAATAGAGAGGCCACCTAAAAGTGACAATGTGTCCCATCAAATTCATGATGAGGACACAAGGAATATGAATCAAGACTAGAGAATCTCCAACTTTGGGTTGAATACAAACCACTTTCCTAAGATCGATATGAGGAATTTTGATGGCAAGGATCCAATCACATGCATACTCTAGATGGAGCAGTTCTTTGATCTACATGATGTGCCACACACATAAAAGGTATGAATTGCATATTTATATTTAGAACCCAATCAATTTGTGTGGTTTCGATGGATTTTTTCTCGCAAATCACGTGTCACTTGGACAATTTTCACGGAAGAAATGATAGCACACTATGAGGATACAAGGAGCAATACCTTCTTCATCCAATTGATAAATCTCAAGAAAAAGGGTTCAGTTGTAAAGCACATTGATAAATTCCAAAGATTGAATATAAAGGTAACAAATATTCCAGACGAGCACCTGATTAATGTATTCATAGGAACTTTAAAGGATAACATTCAACATGAGGTTCACCTTTGGGAACCCAAATCATTGGAGAATGCATTTAGGGTGGCGAGAAATGTTGAAAGTAAAAATCTGGCTATGGCTACTAGAAGGACCACTCCTAACATCTATCAAGAGAATAATGTTGCTTCTTATAAACCACCTCAACCTACAAGGTTGACACCTCAACAATTAGAGGAAAGAAAAGAAAAAGGTTTATTCTTTAATTCTGACATCAAGTACAGTAAGGGACATAAGTGTGGTGAGAATAAATTATTCTACATAGATAGTGAAGAGAAAGAAGAACAAGAACCATCTTAAGATGAAAATGTAGAAGATATTTACTCTGAAGAGTTGACTCTCACCATATCATGTAATTCATTGGCTAGAATTAGCACTCCTCAAACCCTCCATATCAAAGGATATATCAAAAAGAAAAAGTTAATAGTCCTAATTGATTTTGGTAGTACTCATAATTTCATTCACTATAAATTAGCCAAAGCTCTCAATTTATTTATATATCCAACGCCAGAGTTTCAAGTAATTATTTCAAATGGAGGAACTATCAATTGCTCAGGAAAATTCCATAAGATCAATCTTACTATGGGGGAATATGTAATGAATAGTCCAATATTTTCTATACCCATGGGTGGTGTTGATGTCGTACTAGTAATCCAATTGTTACAATCATTGGGAACAATGGCTTTTAATTTTCAATAAATTTTCATGAAATTTTCATTGGAAGGAAAGGAAATTGAGTTAAGGGGTATCACATGGAAACCCAGTAAGGTGATAAGCTCTAATGGCATGAAAAATTTATTGAAAAAGGGGCATCAGGGTGTAATTGTACAACTATTCTCACTAGATGTTCAAACATCTAAGCCATCTATTCCCTTAGATATCCAAGGGATTATTGATAATCATTCGAAAGTGTTTGAAGATATTCCAAGAGGTATTCCACCTACTTGCAATCATGATCATGTTATTCACCTAATTCCTAGGAGTGTTCCTCCTAACATCAGGCCTTACAGATACGCTTATGCCCATAAAAGCGAAATTGAGCATATGGTTGAAGAAATGTTAGAGTTTGGAATTATTAGACCTGGCCAAAGTTCTTACTCTACACCGGTGGTAATGGTACTCAAGAAAGAGGGCTCATGGTGTATGTGTCCATATTATAGAGAATTCAACGAGACCACCATTAAAGATAAGTTTCCCATTCCCATCAGTGATGAATTGTTAGATGAACTACATGGAGCACTCTAATTCACTAAGATGGATCTTTGTTAAGGGTATCATCATATTAGAATGAAGAAGAAGATATCCAAAAAACAACATTCAAAAGTCATGAAGGAATTATGATTTTTTGGTCATGCCTTTTGGCCTTACGAATGCAACTTCCACATTCCAAGGTTTGATGAATTCCATTTTCAAGCCCTTCCTTCGAAAAATTTTGTTAGTATATTTTGATGATATACTAATCTATATCAAGTCTTGGGAGGATCATGTTCGACATGTTGATAGGGTGCTACAGCTACTAAAGGAGCAACATCTATATGCCAAACCATCCAAATGTTTCTTTGGGGTGAAGGAGGTGGAGTATTTGGGTCATATTGTATCTCATAAAAGTGTCAAGGTAGACCCTAACAAGATTAAGGCCATGATGGACTGGATGATTCCAGAAACATTGAAGAATATTAGAGGATTTTTTGGTTTGACAGGTTACTACCGTAATTTTGTTTGGGACTATGGAATAATAGCATCAGCTTTAACAACATTAACTAAGAAGGATGCATTTTCATGGACCCCAGAGGAAACTCAATATTTTGAACAACTTAAAGAGGCAATGTGCAAAGCTCCTGTCTTGACCACACCAAACTTCAAAAAAAAACTTTATTGTGGAATGTGGTGCCTCGGGAAATGGCATTGGTGTTGTTCTAATGCAAGAAGGAAGTCCCCTTGCTTTTTAAAGTCATCCACTCAAGGAAAATGACTTACACTACCTCATTTATGAGAAGGAAATGATGGCAATACTACACTCATTAAAGAAATGGCGTCCTTAACTAATAGATAGGCACTTCAACATCAAAATAGATTATGATAGTCTTAAATAATTATTGGAACAAATACTGTCTTCAAAAGAAAAAGAAAAATGGGTGACCAAGATGTTGGGTTATGATTTTGAAATCATCTACAAAAAAGGGAAGCAAAATGGTGTGGCGGATGCACTCTCAAGAAAGGATGAAGATGTTGAGGCCTTTTTTTGTGCTATCTCTATCATCCAACCTAATTGAATAAAATAATCAAGGGATGAATGGAAGAATGACGAAAAAGTGTGGACTCTCATTCAAAGGTTGTAGAAGGATTCTAGTGCATCAGATACATTTACATGGAAAAATGATTCACAATGGTACAAAGATCGCTTATATTTATGTAATAACTTCCAACTCAAACAAAAGGTACTTTTGGAATTGCACACCTCTCTGGTAGGAGGGCACTGAGTATTTTTGAAAACCTATCACAGGGTCAAGAAGGAATTGTTTTGGGATGGGCTTAAAACTGATGTTCAAAGTTTTGTGGTAGAATGTTTGGTTTTCCAACAAAATAAGGTGGAAACAATTAAGACCCCATGTATTTTACAACCATTATCCATCCCAAGTCAATGTTGGGAGGAGGTTTCCATGGATTTCATCACAAGGTTACTGAAGTACAGTTTCCACCACATTCATGGAGACAATTCAAAAGCTACATGGAAGCCTGAAGATTATTGTAAGTGACATAGATCCCATCTTCACTAGACATTTTTGGACATAATTATTTTCTTGTTTGGGTACTCAATTGGCTCATGGATCATCTTATCGTACTCAATCTGATGGACAAACTGAGATAGTGAAAAAATATTTGGAAGGATACCTTCATTTATTTGTCTCTGATAAAAAAATGCAATGCTTCAAGCAGTTACCCTTGGCAAAATGGTGTTATAACACTTCCTTTCATACTGCAACAAAAATGACACCATTTATGGCACTCTATGGATATCACCCATCGTCCATCACTTCTTCTCTAAAAGAAAAATCTAAGGTTCAAGCAGTGGAAAATCACATAGAAAATCAACAACAAGTTCTCCAAATCTTAAAGGACAACCTAACCATGGCACAAAATCGCATGAAACAACAAGCAGATTAGTATCGTAGTGAAAGAAGTTTTAAAGTAGGGGATTGGGTATTTTTAATTATACAACCATAGAAACAGATGTCCCTCAAGAAAGATAATAAGAATAATAAATTATCATTGAAGTACTATGGCCCTTATAAGGTGTTGCAAAAGATTGGTACTATGGCATACAAATTGGAGTTGCCTACATCTTCACGAGGACACCCGATTTTCCATGTTTCATGCTTAAAGAAGGTTATAGGTGACAAGATCCCAGTTCAAACTATATTTCAATAACTTGATGAGGAAGGAAAAATCATATTGGAGCCTGAAGATATCACTGACATGAGAATTTGCAAACTAAGAAATAGATCCATTCAGAGTATCTCATTAAGTGGAAGAAACTACCTGCTGAAGATTCCACTTGGGAAGATGTGTCTTTTATACAGAGTCGCTCACGCATTGGAAAAAACACTTGTCTGAAGGGGAGGGGCATGTTAATCCCTAAATAGTGGCACATTACCCCTTAATTGGGGCATATTACATTAGTATTTTTATTTTATTTATGTCGGCTTGGGTCCATTAGTTGTACTTGTACCTCCTAGTCTCCTATATATACCAAGGAGACATTTTCATTTGGAATCATCTTGTATTTGTGAATTTATATGGTGTATAAAGAGGTTTCCCCCTCGAAGAGGCTTATTATCTGAAATTATCTCTTTTTCAAGGCATGGAGTACTTATTCTGATGTTTTTATACTATTTGGATATTTGTTTCCTAACATTCTTCATGTTCATCAACCTTTTCTTGGTCGATAACATCACTTGGATATCCTTGGATAGTATTCTATTCTATGTCACTAGCATCATATTTACCTTCGATGTTATCTTCTATAGCATCACTTTTGTTTTCTTCTTTACTTAGTTTATCATCTTAATTCTTTCATTATCGATTCTAGCTTCTATATCAACAGTAGTTTCATGTCCTTCAACATCATCTCTTTCAAGATTTTATTCTATACCTATAGAAACAATAACACTAAATAATTTAGGGTTGTCATAGGTTCTCAAATGAACTTATGTATTCAACATTTCTTCAACCATTTCCCATGCTATTACTCATATAAAGTCAACATCAGTTTCTTCTTCAAGAAAACATTATATCACAATCCTTTCGATCTTCTTTACCTCTACTAGAGATTTCTCAACCTCTTCTATCTCTTAGAGTATTATAGGGAATTCATTCTCATTTTTTGATGTAGTATTATGTGTCTTCCCTATATATACATCCTCTAACTCTTCTTTATTTTCATAGCCCATATTCATAGGATTGTTACTATGTTGGGTTTCTTCTAAAAACTCCAACATTTCCTTCATTTATTTAAGCAACTATTTCTCAAGTATCTTGTATTCAATAAACATACTTTTTCAAGGAATATCTCCAATAATTATACAACGGTCCTCATTTCCCACTTCTCATTCATTTTTTTTTCATCTTCTTGGCTCTTATGCCTATAAGGTTTCTTTTCTTCAAACCCATATTGCAATCAATGAAATATTCTTCTCTTTCTCTACAATATCTCTTATTGTTGATAGCTTCTTCACCAACCAATTCATCGAAAAAATCATCTATTATCCCACATTTTTTATGTCCTTATAGCAACCACTCTTGGTAATTTTACCAATTACCAACTCTCATTATGTATACTACATTGTTGGATTATTGAGAGGGGGGTGGATCAGTAATCAGCAATTTTAGTACTTTTAACCACAGTATATTCTTCAACAACATTCATTAGTTTATCATTAGCATTCAATATATCATCAATAGTATAATCGTAAACAACATCACATCACAATAGATACACAGTACACCAGAATTTATGTGGAAACCTAAATGGGAGAAAACCACGGAATGATTTTCTTATATATCAAAATAATACATTCATTGGAAGCATCAAATTCCTGATTCTCCAGCTACAACTGGAAGGAGGCTCCAAATCCCTATTCTCAAGATCCAACCTAAAGGAAGCTACAACTCCTTGAATTCTATGGCTCCAACTAGAAGGAGGCTAGAACCCCCTAAGTTCTTCGAATCCAACCGGAAGGTGTCTACAACCACCTATCCTTGTCTTGTCTTACTTCCCTGAAGTATAAGTCTATACCAACTGTTGTATAAAAAAATATACCATTGTCACTACCATTGTCTCTATCACTTTGTATCTATCGCTATCACTCTGTCACTGTCACTCTATCTCTATCACTGTCAATCTATCATCGTCACTATGTCTTTGTCTCTGTCACTCTGTCACTGTCACTGTCTCATCAACCTGTATCTGCTCATCAACCAACTAACACATGTACCATACCATGCATCAACTATATACCAACATACATACAATCTCATGCTTCAATCATGAACCAAAGATACATCAATAAAGAATAGTGAATCATTAACTAGAGAATCAACCATGTGTAACCTGTATCATATACCATACCATCAACCATATGTAGATATGTACCATATCATCAATGAAGTATCTCAAAGAACCAATGCATGCCCCTCATACATATGCCACCATACAACATGAATATGTCTCAACCATATACAATCAACTCAAAGATAATAACTATAAGAACCATGCCATGTATTAAACCAAATATAAAAGTGCTCCTCAGTAAACCAAGAAACCAAGATATACCCTATCCAAATACCAAACCAACCATACCAAATATTCCTCAAGCATACACCATATCATGACAAGAAATAACTAACAAAAAAACTATACAACCATACCAATACCTTTGTAGTTGACCTGAAACTCTGAAATGTTGACCTATAGACTTCCTTCATACCATTAGGGACTTGGTACCAACATCTATTCAACCATTCATGAGCCTTTTTACAGGTATGTGACTTTCTCTTCTGTTGACCGCATATATACGTCCTTTTCTCCATTGTATCACACATACATACACTCTCTTTCTAACCTGCAACCCGCGTACACCTCAGAAAATAGGTTTTTCTGCAACTTTGAAACTTTCACCGACCTCCCTTTGCAATATCATAAAATGACACTACAACCTTAGAAAAAATATCGCTAGATCACAAGAAAAATAAGAAATGAATAAGTGTGTGAGTGTGTGAGTGTATTAGTGAATGACTCCTTGAGGTTCTTATATACTTGTGCTAGCTAACTCCTCTCCTTAATTTAGGGATTCTAGGTTTTTCTTGTTACAACAACTTTACCCCTTTGACCAAGACTTATAATCAACTAGGGGCTTCTTTTCCACTCTTTGGGGTTTCCAAATTTACAAGGCCATATCTCCATAACCGTGGGGAACCACATGAATTTCCACATATAAATAAAAATGGCATGACAAGTACTATCCATCTATGAGTTTCTTTCCTAAATTTACTATGTCCATCATGTCCATATTCCTCATTCAACTTTGGGTACCAAAACCACACCGTCAGGGAATCTTCAAGGGTTGACATCAATGACAACCAAACTATCAACAATCTTCGGTCCCCTTTGGCATTGATGGAAACACTTAGGCATGACAATACTTATGCCCATGATCCTTTTGTGAAAATCGCTCCCTCTGTTTGCAGGCTACTCTCTCTCTGTATCCATGCCTTTCTATATCTCTCCCCCTTTGACATCAATGGAAAAGGGTAATCATCCTCTTGAAGTTGCTCCCCTTGTCTATAGGCCTATGTTTTCTCTACTAATGTTTCTCTTCATAGTGATTCCTCGTGTCACTCTCTGATGTATATGAAAATCATTCAAAAGAATTCGTTACTTGAACTATTCAATACTTCTGTTTTTATATCCCCTTGTCTTGTTAAGTTTGATGTCGTGTGGATCATTGTGGGGCAGAAACTATTCCAAGTTTCTATTGCAGATACTCGAAAGTTTCACTTGCAAACAGTTTGGTGAAGATATCTGCAAACTGCTCTTTTGTCCCAACATACTCTAGCTTAATGTTCTTCTCTATAGCATGTTCCTGGAGAAAGTGATACTTAATTGGAATATGATTCATCTTAGAATGCATCACTGGATTCTTGGATATACCGATGGCATTGGTATTTTCACAAAGTATTGAAATCAGATCATCATACCTTAATTGTATATCCTGCAAAGTTTGGTTCATTCAAATAACCTGAGTACAATATCTCGTTGTTGTAATGTATTCTACCTATGTTGTGGAGAAAGATATTGATAAAGTTTTCTTGTTTAACAATGATACCAGGAACTCACCCAAGTAGAAAGATGTTCCACTTGTACTTCTTCTATCATCT
>JASDQU010684497.1:48977-67762 GCA_032191745.1 Picea mariana
AAGTTTGGTTCATTCAAATAACCTGAGTACAATATCTCGTTGTTGTAATGTATTCTACCTATGTTGTGGAGAAAGATATTGATAAAGTTTTCTTGTTTAACAATGATACCAGGAACTCACCCAAGTAGAAAGATGTTCCACTTGTACTTCTTCTATCATCAATGCAACCTGCCCAATTTGCATCTGTGTAGGCAACATGAGACAGATCCTTGCCTTTTGGATACCATAATCCAAACTCTTTTGTAACTTTTAGGTAAATGAATATCCTCTTCACTGCAATAACATGTGATTCCTTTGGTGCTAATTGAAACCTTGCAACATGTCTAACTGTCTGCATTAGATCTGGTCTAGAAGCTGTCACATAGAGTACGTTTCCAGTCATTGATCTGTATTTTCTTTGATCTGTGTCCTTAGAATCATCATCCTTACTTAAATTTAAACTTTTCTACATAGGAGTACTGACTGTTTTGAAATATTTCATCCCAAAATTCTTCAACATTTCTCTGTTATACTTTGTCTGAGAGATGAAAATACCTTTGTTGCATTGACATATCTTCAATCCCAAAAAGAAGGTTAACTCGCCAAGAAAGGACATCTCAAAATCATGTTGCATGTCTTTGGAAAACTTCTGACTCATCCTGTCATCGTCACTTTGAAGATAATGTCATCTACATAAACTTCAATAATCAGTATGTTGTCTCGATCCACCTTTATGTAGAGATTGTTGTTTTTATTTCCTTTCATGAACCCTTATTGTTGTAAGTATATGTCCAGTATTGAATACCATTATTTGAGGGATTTTTTGGTACCATATAAAGCCTTCTTCAACCTACAAACATAATTTTCCTTCTCTAACAACTAAAATCCTTCTGGCTGCTCAATGTGAAATATTTCATCCCAAAATTCTTCAACATTTCTCTCTTATACTTTTTTTGAGAGATGAAAATACCTTTGTTGCATTGACATATCTGCAGTCCCAAAAAGAAGGTTAACTCACCAAGTAAGGATATCTCAAACTAATGTTGCATGTATTTGGAAAACTTATGACTCATCCTGTCATTGTCACTTCCGAAGATAATGTCATCTACATAGACTTCAATAATCAGTATATTGTCTCGATCCACCTTTATGTAGATATTGTTGTCTTTGTTTCCTTTCCTGAACCCTTATTGTTGTAATTATATGTCCAGTCTTGAATACCATGCTTTGGGGGGTTGTTTGAGACCATATAAAGCCATCTTCAACCTACAAACATAATTTTCCTTCTCCGACAACTAAAATCCTTCTGGTTTCTCAATGTAGACTTCTTCCTCTATATCTTCATTTAGGAATGTTGATTTCATGTCCATTTGATACAATTTAATATTATTAGAGCATGCATAATATAGTATCATTCTAATTTCTTCTATCCCGGCAACTAGGGAAAACGTCTCTTCAAAATTTGTACCTTCAACTTGAGAGTATCCCTTGCATACCAATCTTGCTTCATTTCTGGTAACCTGTGTATCCTTGTTCAACTTGTTTCTGAAGACCCACTTTGTACCAATGATGTTATTGTTCTTCGACCTTGGAAATATTTCCCATGTGTCATTCTTTTCTATTTGGTCTAACTCTTCATCCATAGCTTTGATCCAGAATCATCCTTGTTGGCTTCTTCAAAACTGGTCATCTCAATAGTAGATAGTAGCACTAGATGTTGTTGTTCTGGTAAGTAGATTCTTCTTCTCGTTTCAACTCCTGCATCTTTATTTCCAATGATCTATTCTGATGGATGATTTTTCTACACTCGTCTTCTAGGTGTCTTTGGAGGTACTTGAAGATCATGTTGTTCTTTCTCTACTTATGCCTACTCTTCTTCTTCATATGATTCTTCATCTACTTCTTATTCTTTCAAATATTCTTCATGATCATGTTCCACTGAATCTTTGCTACTTTATTTTATCCTTCATCCATCTTTCTCATCAATTGTCACATTGATGATTTCTACTATTATGTTGAGTCTCGAATTGAAACATTTTTATTCTCTCCTTTTGCTTGAATACCCAACCAGTATGCCTTTATCGACTTGAGAATCAAATTTTCCAATTCTGCCATCTTCTCTTTTGATGTAGCATTTTCTTTTGAAAACTCTAAAGTTCTTCACATTTTTTGGTCTTCCTTTCCATCATTCGTATGGAGTCTTATCACTTTTATTTATGATCATCCCTTTGTTTTGAATGTGCATTGTTGTATGCATTGCATGTACCGAAAATACATCTGTCAACTTGGAATCCATTAACATGGTTCTGGCAATATCCGGTATTGTTCTATTCTTCCTTTCAACAACTCCATTTTGTTGAGGTGTCTTGGATGCTAAGAATTGCCTCTTTATCCCATGATCACTGCAGAATTCCATGAACTCCTTTGATGTAAATTCTCCTCCATTGTCTGATCTCAAACACATGATTTTCAACTCTGTCTGAATTTCAACAAACTCTTTGTATGTCTTGAAGTTTTTGAATGCCTCTGAATTCTTATTTAGAAAGAAAATTGTAGTCATTCTTGTGTAGTCATCAACTAGTAACATGAAGTAATGTTCACCTTTCAATCCTTTTGTTCATGTCGGTCCAACTAGATTAGTATGTACAATCTCCAATGATTTTTTTTTGGAGTATTCCTTTGACTTGAACTTTGTCTTGGTCTGTTTTCCATGTAAGAAATGCTTGCATAGAATGTTTGTTGGCTTTGAGATCTCGGGAATTTCTCTTACTCTTTCCTTTTTGTTGAATTTAACAAGATTATCAAAATTTATGTGACCCATTCTTCTGTGCCAGAGCCAACTTTCATCTTCCTTTCCTAAGTAACATATTTCCTTTCCTATTTCATTTAAAACATATATGTTGCTTGGATTTCTTAAAGTTGTTGCTACCAACTTCCATGATTGTTCTTTTCTTATCTCGCATGTCTTTGAATCAAACACAAGTTTGTGTCCTTGATCACACATTTGAATTACACTTAGTAGATTGTGTTTCATGTCTTTGACCAGTAAAACATTTTTGGTCATGGAATCCTTACTTCTAAGCTTGATTGTTCCCTTTCCAATAATCTTGTCTAAGTTGTCATTCCCAAATGAAAATGATTCATCTCTTTCCTTACTCAATGTCAGAAACCTTTCTTAATCACCTGTCATATACTTTGAGAATCCACTGTCAACATACCATCCACGTTTCTTGTGTTGAGCTTGTAGAGCAAGATTGCATTCTTCAGTGTTGAATTGATCATGTTTTCTTATACATATCCTTTGTGGTTCTTGCTTATGAGTGTTAATATTATTCTTTGGTTCCCTTGGAGGAACAGTGAGACTGCAATTTCTAGCCATATGTCCAAATGTGTTGCACTTGTATCATTCTACCTCATCACTTAATGATCCAAATCTGTTGTAGCTTATACTATGTGCTTCATGAGATCTTCTTGGATAACTATTTCTTACATAGCTCTCATTGTTGTTTATTTTCATGGTATTGGCTCTACAATTCAAATCTTTGTGCCCAAATTTATAACATGAATAAAATGAACCAAGAAAAATAGTTTGATACATGGGAGTAGAAGTTATTTTGAATGGTGTCGCTCTTCTGAATCATTCTTCTTCTTGAGGTATTTCTATATCTGGTTGTTGTTGATATTGACTTCTAAATCTTCTAGATGGTGTAGTGTCTTTGTAATCTTCCCCTTGAGTCTTCCTTTCTTCTTATTTTTAGGGACCTCTAATGGTTTCTACATAGCTTATTGGTTCTACTTATTGATCTATCGTTTTGGAGCTTGAACCTTTCTCTATTTGCGTATGATTGTATGCCAATCCAGATCTGTCATAGTAAGTTATTTGATTGTTAATGATATTATCCAATATCCTGGTGTTGTTTTTCTGCATGTCCTTCTTATGAATATATTTTCTTCAAGTGACTATCTAAGCTTCCAATCCTTCAATGGTCTTGTCTCTTTCTTCTAACTTCCCTCTAAGTGATTCTTTAATTCTCTTGTCTTATTCTACCTGGAGTTTTAGCTTCATGATTGTCTGCTCAACTTCTTTGGAGTTATAAGATTCTTCTTTCTTCGTTAGTTCTTCCTGGAGTGATTTGTTTTTCTTATTTTATTTATTTAGAGCTTCTATGGCACATATTAATTATTCCCTGTAATCGATTGTTTCCTCTTCACATTCTTCTTCGGTGCCTTCTTCATCGAAGTACTATATTTCCATGAACAGTACCCTTTCTTTATCATTGCCACTGACTTCATTTTCATCTGATGAGGAACTATCTTCCTTGGTGCAGAGACTTTTCTTGAAATTTTTCTTTTTGTTTCTTCTCCCCTTTTGGATTTGTTTTTTTCTTTTTAGAGTCATCGTCTTCATTACCATTCTTTTTCTTATAGGGAAATTTATTAGAAAAATGATCAACACCATCACAATTAAAACATTTCAATGGAAGCATACCTTTGTATTTGTCAGTTCCCTTCTTTAGCCTTCTGACAAAGTTAGCCATCTCTTTATCTTCCTCTAAATCATCGTTGCAACTACAACCTGACTTTGGTTTTTGTTTGTCTTTCTTCTTCATCTTCTTGGATTCCTTGAATTTTGCTTCCTTCATGACTATATTGTCCTTCTCTATCCTCATCTCATAAGCTGTGAGTATCCCATGAAACTAATCCATGGTCATTGTAGTTAGGTCCACTCTTTCTTCCAGAGCTGAAATTTTTTAATCAAACCTCATTGGTAGAGATATTAATGCCTTTTTTAACAATGACCTGTTACTTTATCTTGTCTCCCAAGCCTTTGATATTGTTACTATTTTTTTTACTCATTGAAAGTAGGCTACTATGTTTTCATTTTCACTCATCTTCAACCGTTTGAACTCGGCTCTGAAAGTATGAATTTCAGCTTCCTTAAATTTTGTATCTCCTTCATAGATAGTCTTCATTTTATCCCACATTTCTATTGTGAAATCACAATGCATAATATTGGTATGTATCACTTGAATCACACCATTCTCGATATCATTTCTATCCCTTGAATATTTTTCTTCGAGATTCTTTCCATCTCTATCGGTCGGGGGAGTGGAAAGTGCTTTGTATCCATCTACTATCGATCGCAAAACATTGAATCCTTGTGCTTGTAAATAAGTCTTCATACTTCTACTCCAAAAAGAATAATTCTCACCAGCAAACTATGGTACCCCAATCCTAGCATGATCCATGATCTCCTTCCAATGGTTAGACTGATTCTTGAAGGACATGCTCTGATACCAATAGTTGGATTACTAAGATAGAGGGTGAATCAATAATGAGCAATTTTAGTACTTTTAACAACAATACATTCTTCAACAATATTTAGCAGTTTATCATTACCATTCAATATATCATCAGTAGTATAATCATAAATAGCGTCACATCACAATAGATACATAGTACACCAAAATTTACGTGGAAACCCAAATGGGAGAAAACCACGGGATGTTTTTCTTATATATCAAAAGAATACATTCAATGGAAGCACCAACTTCCTGATTATCTAGCTACAATTGGAAGGAGGATCCAACCCCCTATTCTTAGGCTACAACTTGAAGAAATCTACAACTCTCTGAATTCTCTGGCTCCAACCAAAAGGAGGCTACAACCCCCTAATTTCTTTAGCTCCAACTGGAAGGTGGCTACAAACACCTATCCTTGGCCCGTCCTTCTTCCCTAAAGTATAAGTGTATACCAATTGTCGCTATCACAAGCTCAGACACTATCTCTGTCACTTTGTCTCTGTCATGTCATTCTGTCATGTCACTCTTTCATTGTCACTCTATCTTTGTCATTGTCACTCTTTCATTGTCACTATGTCTCTATCTCTGTCACTATGTAACTGTCACTGTCTCATCAACCTATATCTGCTCATCAACCAACTAACACATGTACCATACCATGCATCAACTATATACCAACATATATACTATCTCATGCATAAATCATGAACCAAATATACATCAATTAACAATAGTGAATCATGAACTAGAGCATCAACCATGTGTAACATGTACCATATACCATACTGACGTAGACCCCCTACCTACCTCTGCCTCGGCAGGGTCTGTTGACCTCCCGGTCAAGGATCGTTCAAATTCCTTTGAGCCAAAATGGCTCTTTGGTCCCTGCTGGAAACTTCACTAAACAAATCCATAGGCCCAAATGTGAAACTCAATCTGCACATACAAGCATCAGACGTGAGCTTCACCTCCACACGACCATGGGTCATGACCTCACACCTACACAAAAAGTGCGTCGTGATTTCACATGTCAGGACTTTATGAGTGAGCCACCCCTGACTCCCCAACTCCCTAAATGTCAAAATTATCCCGTGTCAGATCGAAGCTCTTAACGCTCCAAGACCCGACAGTCCAGATCTTCTCTTTCATGAAATTGGAACTTCGTGACTCGGGACATTGGGATGGTTCTCTCCTTCGAACCTCCAACTCCCAAAATGTCAAAATTCTCTCACGTTAGATCGACATCCCGCAGCCTAACTCGATCAATGTCCTAGATTTGGTGTAGTGAATTCGTGTTTTGCAAGTTTTCACAAACTTTCCCTTTGACTTCCCTGAGTCATGAGTCAGTGAAATGTTGATCAACTACCACGCGTCCCTTCTGATGGATGTTTCTTACGATTTCGGGACTTCGCCTTTCGGTACTTTTGGAGGTAGCCTCCCCTGTTTCTCTCGATTCTCGACATGTGTGGATCTCTGCCACATGTCCTCTTTCAGATCTATGGTTGTCCTCCGCCTGGGACTCTGGCCTCTGGCGATCTCAAATCTCAACCTCCTCCTTCGCGATTCTTCCGGAGTGCTTTCTCCTAGAGTTCATGATCTTGCGCCATGTGTCCTTTATTGAATCCAACAGTTCAGATCTCCTCTGGCGCTCCAGGATTCGGGAGTTTAAACTTCTATGTGATCGTTCCTCCCAGAGAGTGTCCACCCAAAACACACGATCTCTTGATGCGTTTATCCTGTGTGTCTGGACGTAAAATTCAGCGGTCCAAGTTTATTTCTTTATAGCTGATCTAACGACTGCCAGCGCTCCTCCTCCTGATCTTTTGGTTTCTTCCTATACTTGAAAGATCTCGATGCTTCAAAGGTCTTGGCCTTTTATTGTCCTTCTGCGAGCTTGACTATTGGGTCTTGTATGCATTCTAGAAACATTATCCCTCCTGACATATGGAAATGGAGTTTGACCTCGGCTTTGCGTGTACTTGTGCTATGCATGTGGCTTCACGCTACTCCTCCTAATCCTTTGGACTTGGAATGAGTCCACTCCTACACACTCCTAGTGAAATCTCTCGTGAGATTTGTCTAAGGCTTGGACTTCAAAGAGAATCGGCATGTTGTTCCTTTATGTTGGAACTTTGTGCTCAAAAGGAACTATTCCTCTCGATCTTTGCTTGCTCGAATCTCTAAGGGACTCGACCCTTGTCTTTCCCTTCAAAGGGGAATTTGGTGTCCTCCTGACAACCTCCTGCTCAAGAACACCTTGCTGAGCCTACAGAGTGTTCAGAAACTCTGTAAGTGCCTTCTCCTTGACACTTCTCTTATCTCTAAACTCGAAACAGAGTTCTTCCTCGTGCACTCTTTGCACACGCTCAATGCCCTCTTGGCAGAGCTTCACAGAATGCTCAACTATTTTGTTTCTTTCCTCTATGCCTTCCTCTTAACAGTCTTACCTCCAAGGTGTTCAAAAACCTTGAGGATTCTCCCTTGAGTCTATGATTCCTCTGGTGCACCCTCCTGGCACATATTTTCTTGAATTCCACATAAATCAGATGTGCACTCTTTGCACTGGCTTATGGAGTCCTCAGTACTCTGTCATGCAACCCCTTGCATGAAGCCACAAAGAACCTAGACTGAAATCAACAAACTCACAAACATATAGAGAAGTATATCTATCCCTACATATGGAAACTAACATGCATCTACAGCGTATGCACATAAAATCATAAAAGACATTCATAAACACACACAATACAATATGCAAGAAAAACTGCTTTGTTTGTATTAATCTCAGAATGTTTGTACAAAGGTTACAAAAGCTCAGACTACAATCGAGTATCGACTCTCTCTTCTCTTATATTCTCTACATGTTAGTTCTAATGAATCTAGATACAAAGATCTTTTTACAAAAGGGGGCTCCTCGAGATCTTCCCTCCATCTCAACTACTCTCATTAATTTACAATGAATTACATTCAATGGTTGTCTAGTCTGAATCGGATCTAGATCTTCGGCCTGTCAAAAATTAAAGGTGACTCTATCTATTATCTACACAAAGACATCTATTTGGCTCTTCCATCCTTGCAAACATTTAATTACATTCTAAAATTTAAAATGAGAGGGTCGGTGCCTCTCCCTTCCTTGAATACGCACTTGATGTGTTGTCTAGTTGGCGCGATGCTCCTGCATCATACTCCACTGCTGTGAAAAATTCATGAGCTCCTGCTCATGAGCTTCCCTGCTCTGTTGAAATCCACCTGGATCCCAAACTTTCCTTTGGATTTTTCTATCTGCTCCACTGATTTGTTGTTGCTTCTTCTTCCCTACTGCTATGGGAGGCTTCCTTCTCCTCAATTTTTCCTCACTGGCAGTTTCTGTTGCTGACCTCAACATCAGCCTTCTTATCTCTTCAACCACTTCTTCCAGCTTCTCCAATGGTTGGTTCTCTTTATGTAGTCTCCTCGACTGCACTTCTCCCCTGCAAATGGGTATATCAACTTGATCCCCCTTGTGATTTTCTCCATATCTTATGGCCTTAGCTTGCCACTCTGCTGCAAAGTTCATCTCTGCAGTCTCATCATTGAGCTGCTACTCAGCTTCTTTTTCTGATAGCTTTGATTCTTCCAGTTCTCCTACTAGTGCATCTCCAGCTTCCTCTAGCTTCTCCCTAGACTGGAATTCTGCTTCATTTTCTGCTACAGGCTTCAATGCTGCAGTCATCATCTGTCCAACTTCCTGGCCAAAAAATTTGAGCAATTCTTTCGAATGCTCTTATCTCGCAATCTGCATGAATGTTTCCTGGCAATCGTCTACTGGCTCTCGATTGTTCAACCAATCCTTCAGCATCTCTAAATCCTTCTCCCATGGAGTGAGCATATTAATTGCATGCTCTTCTTCTATTGGGGAAAATATTAGCATCTACTCCATTTCTTCTTCCTCTATGACAGTCATTGCTAGCTGTCCTTATATTGCTGCATCTGTAGCACACGCTCCAGCCTCAATTGGTATGCTTGGTAGGAATATTTGAATTCCCAAAATTATCAAAACACTCCTTTGATCTTCCCTCTCTGTCAACACTCCTTGCTGATCTGAACTCACCTCTGGGTTCATGAGACTATCAGACAGTCTCATCTCCTCTCCCTTGCCCACCTGGAAATATGGGATTTCTGCCCTGCCCTCTTGGCAGTATATGAGATCCTCCAATGATCCCATCTCATTTCCCACCTGGAAGTCTATGATATCAACCATTGACCTCTTCTCATTTCCTTCTAGGCAACCTAAAAGTTCCTCACTTCTCACCTGGCAGTTTTTGAGAACCTCCTCTAATCTCTTCTGCTCATCATCACTGAGAATCTTCCCAGTTTTTGGCTCACAGATGTGAACCATATCCTCTTCACCTCTCAAGCTTTCAACATACCTCAACCACATTCTCAATATCTTTTGTTGTCCTCTGGCCAACAATTCCTTGACTAGCCACTTCACATTTTTCTTCATGGACCATTCATACACCCAATGCACTTTCGCATCCTATTTCATTTTAAATGCAAGCCTCTCCATTTGATCCCTTATCTTGTTGATCTCTCTATCTATCTCAGCCTTGATTTTCTATTGGGGGTCTTCTCTTGGACCACGTTCATGGACTTCAGTAGCCATCGTCTTCCTTCTACCTTCTACCTGCCCTTCTAGAAAGTTTGTTGTTCACTCATCAACTGAGAGCATCTCCAGCTTCTCCTACAGCTCACCTGGTTGTCAAATGTATGTTTCTTGCTTGCAAACAGATCTCCACGCACAAAGAATCAGTACTCTATCTTTCTTCACCTCTTGCATACAGATGAACCTATGATACCACTTGATGGTATCGAATTATCTCTCTTTATCTCCTCTCTGATACTGAAATTAAAAATCTAAGCTCTGATACCACATGACGCAGAACCCCTACCTACCTCTGTCTCGGCAGGGTCCATTGACCTCCCAGTCAAGGATCATTCAAATTACTTTGAGCCGAAATGGATCTTTGGTCCCTGTTGGAACCTTCACTAAACAAATCCGCAGGCCCAAATGCGAAACTCAGTCTGCGCGTACAAGCATCAGGCGTGAGCTTCACCTCCACATGACCATGGGTCATGACCGCACGCCTACACAAAAAGTGTGTCGCTATTTCGTGTGTCAGGACTTTATGAGTGAGCCACCCCTGAATCCCCAACTCCCTAAATGTTGAAATTCTCCCGCGTCAGATCGACACTCCTGACGCTCCAAGACCCGACAGTCCAGATCTTCTCTTTTGCGAAATCAACATTCGTGACTCGAGACTATGGGATGGTTCTCTCCTTCGAACCTCCGACTCCCGAAATGTCGAAATTCTCCCACATCAGATCGAAGGCCAATAGCCTGACTCGATCAACATCCCAAATTCAGTGTCATGAATTCGCGTTTCGTGATTTTTCGCAAACTTTCCCTTTGACTTCCCTATGTCATGAGTCAGTGAAATGTTGATCAACTACCACGCGTCCCTTCTGATAGACGGTCCTGACAATTTTGGGACTTCACCTTTTAGGAATTTTGGAGGTAGCTTCCCCCATTTCTCCTGATTCCCAGTGTGTGTAGATCTACACCACCTGTCCTCTTTCAGATCTATGGCTGTCATCCACCCGGTACTTGGGCCTTCGGCGATCTCAAATATCAACCTCCTCCTTCACGATTCTCCTAGAGTTTATGATCTCACGCCACGCATCCTTTTCTGGATCCAACAGTCCAGATCTCCTCTGGCGCTCCGGGCTTCGAGAGTTTCAACTCCTGTGAACTCATTCCTCCCATAGCGTCTTCACCCAAAACACACGATCTCTCGACGTGTGTCTCCTGTGTGTCTAGACGTGAAATTCAATGGTCCAAGTTTCTTCCTATACAGTTGATCTAACAGCTTCCAACGCTCCTTCTTCTGATCTTTTGGTTTCTTCCTAAAATTGAAAGATCTCGATGCTTCAAAGGTCTCGTCCTTCGATTGTCCTTCTGCGAGCCCGACTATTGGGTCTCGTCTGTGTTCTAGAAACGCTATCCCTCCTAAGATTTGGAAATGGAGTTTGACCTTGGCTTTGCACATACTTGCACTCTGCATGTGTTGGCACAGGGGCAGACCCAGGGTTCAACACTCAAGAGAGAACCAACAAAGGCCTAACTACCGGCCCTTTCGGCAACACATGCAAAGTAGATGAAGTATCACCTAAGGTAGAGGTAGGGGTCATTGCAAGACTCAAGTGTCTGCAACCTTAGCTGGGACATAGATCTATGATTATATCTTTTACAGGGCACTTATCATAGATCATTCATCAGTATTTAACCCTTATTATACTTCGCAAACAGTACAGAGCTTCGTGGTGAGTACTCAGATTTACAGTGTTTCAACACTTAAACCATAGTAACCCATATCATATCTAGTATATCATCACTAAGCATCCTACATCATATCTAATAATCATATATATCTAAGAATCACAGAGAATAAGTGGATATATCAAAGCACGTAGAATAAGCAAAGATAAACACATTGAACCAAAGCACAAAGCATAACACACAGATTTACATGGTTCATCCCCCCCTGGGGCTACATCCACAAGATATTCTTCTTTATTATCTTCCTCAAGATGTTACAAGCACAAAGCCTCTGAAACCCTTCTTCACATAGGACAAAAGATCTGTGCAACTCGCTAGATCCTTCTTCCTTACGTTACAATATCAACCACACAATAACTTTCACTTAGCCTTGCAATCCTTACATAGTTCGCACAGAGCACTTATTCAACATCACATAGATGCACCACCAATTACACCAAGCAATCACATCTACTACTTCTTACATTGCCTATATTTCTATTTATACATTACAAAAGTGGGCCTAAGCGTGGGTAAACCCACAGGCTGACATCCCTTTCCCATTACATTAACCCAAAACCCTAAAAGAGGCCCAAATGTGGACCGAGATCTTGTGATCTCTGCTTCACCTAGCGCTCCATATTTGACAGGGTTTCGAAGTCCAAAATGGTAAATTATGACCAAGTGTTCCTCAAAACTTGGTCAAGGGCCAACAGGCCCCCAACACTCACCTGTGACTCGTCTTGAGTCACTCAGGTCTGACCAATTCTTCTTCGAATTCCTCGAGCTACTTCGACCTTCCGTATTGCTACTGCCTCTTGCTCGGAGAACTCCTGAATGAGTGCCTCATTCACCGGCCCTTCTAGGCTCTATTCTACTATATTCACAACCTGTTCAAGTTCTACTCCTTGGCTTTCAAATTTAGTGAACAGTTGGCATGCCTTTTCTTGCACTGGTTGAATTTGTCAAGAGACTTCCATTACTTTACTCTAAAGCATGTGAATCTATTTTTGGGTTGTGCGTTGCTCTGGAAACCTCTTCATTCTCTCTATGGGTGACAGGGCCTTTAGCTGCATCTATATCTTTTCGGCATCGTACTTCGCCTCTTGGAGATGTGAATCCAATTTATGAAATTTTGGGTTCTCGGTTAGGTTCTCATAGATCTGCGCACTTCTGCTACTTAACTATTTTCATTCCTCAATGAGTGTTTAATCCTTTGTACGGTGCTCCGGGCAGTTATTTCTCACTGGTCGTGCACTTCTTGTGGGGTCTGTGGTGTGGTCTGAAGCTCTAAGTTCACGAATCTTTTTTGAAGTTGCTGAATAACTTCAGCAAGTTTCATCACTTGGCGTTCAATGGGGTCCTCTGACTTCTGTTCTAAGCCAGTCACAGAGTGAAATTCTCTGTGGACTGCTTCTTCAATCCCGATCTGCTTCGTGAGTAGTTTCTCTTTCTCTTTTTAGATCTTCTCTCTGTCTTCTTCATGTTTCTCTTGGAAAGTTTCCTTCTCTTGTTGTGTAGCTCGGCGTTGGTCAATGATTTCCTCTTGTGATTTATTTAATCACTGGGTGGCCTGCGTTGTTTCTTCATGTGCCTTCCAAAGGCGTACTTCGACTGTGTCAGCAATCTTATGGAGTTGAACTGGTTCATTTCCTTCTTTTGTTTTTCCTTCTAGTAGGGGTGCAGAGGAGACTGTGCGGCTAGACTGCAGAGCTTGTTGTAATCCTTGGAGTTCAATCTCAATTATGTTTTACATTGTCTCTTGCTTAGCTTCCTGCTTTTTTGTTATGTCTTCTATGGCTTCGTTCATAGCTGTGATGAGAAAACTAAAGTCATCTACAGTGAGAGTGGTCTTCAGCTTAGTCACGGGTGATTTTGATTTCTTTCGGGAGGAAGGTTCTAGAGGTGAACCCTTCCTTTTATTTATGATTTCTACTTCATCTCCTGGCCTCTGTTCGACTTCCTCTAAGTCTTCTCCCTTACCTCCTTGATGTGGTGTAACGGATGCGGTTCTTACAGATCTTTTGTCTACATCCTAGATTTCCTCATCCTTTTTTGTTTGCTTTGTTTTCTTTGTCTTACTGGGCCCAGGTGTATTTTGTGCAGCTTATGGGATGTCAATGTCGGGGAAGGTTACACCTTCCTGTAGCTCCCCTGCAATGAAATCTATAAGTATCAAGAGCCAACTAAAATGAAATTCATGCACCTGATCCTGGGCTTCTCTGCAATCAATCTCTAGATGATTCACCAGGTACTTTTCCCAGTTCATTTGTAGTCCCTCTGCACACTTTCCTGCGAGGTCGACTACAAAGCCGAATACTTGCATGGGTCGATTCTTGCGTACCAACTTCCCTATGATCAGTTGACAGGCGAGGCACACTGTGCCACTTTAAATAGAAGGTACCTTGTAGCCTCGCACACCTTTCTCAACATCACCATAGGATTCTTTGATCTTCTGAGAAAGAGCGTGATCCGCAGTCTTTCCAAGATAGTAATCGTGGGGATCAGGGCCCTGCATGATAAGCCCGGTGATCCAGTTGATCAGCGTTGGATCAACTGTTATGCAATGGTTCAACCATAAGTATCCTCCATGGTAACTTTCCAGCAATAGATTCACACAAGCATTCACCTCCTGGTGTCTGCCAAAGTGCGGTATCTTCATAACGTTGAGTAGAGTGGACTGCGCGAGGCTCATCATCCATTGCTGAGGGAAGATCTTTGAATTCTTTCCCTTGGTTCTAGTTAGGTACTTGTATGGGGCAATTGTGTTGTAAAATTTATGATTCCCCAGGATGAAGTCACTAAACTTCAATGCTGTGACTTTGTAGTGATCTGCGCAGATTGCGCGTACTCCTTTCGGCAGGTACGAAGTGACTAGAGTATACTCAAAGTCTCTAGGCACACTATCTCTATTGATCGCACTGCTCAGAGGTGGTATGTAAGCAGGTAGGATGGATGGAACCAAATTCGCATTAGCCATATCGTCCTTATGTTTGGTTCTTCTTTATGCGTTGTCTCGGGATGTTCCTGCTCGAGCAGTTGACGGGGAGGCTTGCACTCCTCTCATTGATGATGCCTGTAAACCTGTAGACAATCCTCGCTCTGACATGACTCTTTCAACTCTGAGGCTAGCAAGTACCTCTCTTACAAATTCTTCAATTGCGCTAAATTAGTCGAACATATACGCTCAGGATCAATAGCTCGGGTTCTCAAAGTAACGTAGATACTGTAGTAAGGTAGAGAGCAAGGGCAGAGCAATCATTGTTCACAATTCAGGTAGTCTGCAGATCAAATTCACGAGTAGCAAAAGTGTCTTTCGTGCATGGCACGATGGATTAAGTAAGTAACTCTGTTAACGGATCGTTTTCAATGGATATGGGGCTTCCTTAACTCTGGTTCCATCCATTATGGTGTGGTATAACAGTCTGGTGATGAGACATCAATGTTTTTCGATCTGTTTGGAGCGGTATTCGAATGGATATATCAGCCTCCAACGACTATATTTCTTTGCCATGGAGAAGTGACCCATGTCATTGTTCTATTATCCCAGTGAAGTTCGGATTTTTCAAAGTTTCTTTTGGAGAGGTTCCCTCTGGAAACCTATGTAGCCTGTTGATTTGAGCTCTTATTTTACTTATCTTTCTAGCCTTCTTTCCCATGAGCTTCGTCTCGGTAGTTCTTTTTTCGTTCTGGTTCTTATTTTCCTTGGGCATAATCACTTCGCGTTGCTGACGTTCTTTCCCAAGAACCAGGAGAACTACTTCATCTGTATCTGGTACAGATACTCCAATATTTTGTGAGTCCCCTAACTCTTTGACATCTGAGCTTCTAGTGTCAAATAGCTTTGATTTATTCTCCTATTCCTCAATCAACGGTGTGATCCTTCTGGTCATGAAATCTTTTAGCTCTTGTCTCTGTTATTGTAATACCTTTTCTTCTTCCTTCTTTCTATCTTGATCTCTCTCAATCCAAGGTTTTCCAAGTAACATAGTGAACGGGGCGTCATCCTCAATAAATTTGATAATCTCAAAATCTTCTTCTGTCAAGGTTCCATTGACTGTCATAGGTATCTAAGCGATTTTTCCACATAACATCACCATTTTTCTTATGAATAGTCCTATTCCTCCCAGTGAACAAATCATGGAAGGATTCCCTATAACTTCCCAGGTTATTTCTGGCATAATGTTCACTTGTGTTTCTTCATCAATAATACAGTCAATGTCAAAGTCTCCTAGTCTTTCTTCGACTTGTTCCTTTTCTTTGAATATCTCTGTTAATCGGACATCTTGATGTTCCTTAAGGGTTTATTTCATCTATATTAATACTTTCTCTGATTCTTTCTGGGGTTCTTCTATTTCTAGGGCTTTCCTAGGGTTTTCTTCATGCAAATTCATTCTTTCAAGCCTAGCAATCATTTTAGGGCAACCCAATACTTCATGGTCCAAATCTTTGCAACAAAGACAACTGGGTTTTCCACCAAGGCATTGCTTAGCTAGATGGCCTGGTTTTCTACAACTGTAACATAGGGTCAATCCTCTCTTTCTCTTAAATGATCCCCAAATTCTTTTGTATTGTGTGCCAGGATCAGGGTAGCTAGCCTACAAAAAATTCTTTCTAGGATCCTGCATCCATTTGTTAGTCCAAACATTCTTTCTATGCATAGGTACAACATATCTATCATTATGCTTATCAGATCTATTCATATCAAACT
The DNA here is from genome assembly GCA_032191745.1 of Picea mariana. NCBI lineage: Eukaryota > Viridiplantae > Streptophyta > Pinopsida > Pinales > Pinaceae > Picea > Picea mariana. Next base: position 65,329 of record JASDQU010684497.1, read on the forward strand.
TTCTTTCTTCTATTAATGCCCTAGGTTTTAAGCTAGGACCGAATCTATCAAACATACCTAGATCCATGCTCTAGAAACAAAAAAATATCACTTATCTTACTTCTATAGAGCACAAATCTTCTATATCTAAGAACTTTTAACTATTCTTACCTTTATTAGAGCACAGGGCTTACATATCTTACCTCTTTTCTGCAGATCTGGCCTCTTTCTTTTGAAAATTCCCACTTTTACTTTTCTTAGATCACAGAGCATTCAGATCTCTCTTCGTTCCTTCAAATCTGATCTTCCTTTCTTCAGATCTGACCTTATTCCTGGCACAAAGCTTCACAGGTCAAGTAAAAAGTTGCGCATTAGGGCAACAGATCTATGCACAGAGCTTTCTTTTGCACAAAGTTTTTTCTTCCTCAGTTCCCAACAATCACAATTTCAAGTCCCAGCAACGGAACCATTTGTTGGCACAGAGGCATACCCAGGGTTCAACGCTCAAGAGTGCACCAACAAAGCCCTAACTACCAGCCCTTTCGACAACCCCTGCGAAGTAGATGAAGTCTCACCCGAGGTAGAGGCAGGGGTCGTTGCAAGACTCAGGTGTCTGCAACCTTAGTTGGGACACAGATCTGTGATTATATCTTTTACGGGGCACTTAGCATAGATCATTCATCAGTATTTAACCCTTATTATACTTCGCAGACAGTACAGAGCTTCGCGGTGAGTACTCATATTTACAGTGTTTCAGCACTTAAACCATAGTAACCCGTATCATATCCAGTAGATCAGCACTAAGCATCCTACATCAGATCTAACAATCATATATATCTAAGAAGAACAGAGCATAAGTGGATATATCAAAGAACGTAGCATAAGCAAGGATAAATGCATTGAACCAAAGCATAGAGCATAACACATAGATTTACGTGGTTCACCCCCCCCCCCTGGGGCTACATCCACAAGATCTTCTTCTTTATTATCGTCCTCAAGCTATTACAAGCACAAAGCCTATGAAACCCTTCTCCGCATAGGACAGAAGATCTGCACAACTCGCTAGATCCTTCTTCCTTGCGTTACAATATCAACCACACAATAACTTGCACTTATCCTTGCAAGCTTTACACAGTTCGCACAGAGCACTTATTCAACATCACATAGATGCACCACCAATTGCACTAAGCAATCACATCTACTACTTCTTACATTTCCTATCTTTTTATTTATACATTACAAAAGTGGGCCTAAGCATGGGTAAACCCATGGGCTGAAATCCCTTTCCCATTACATTAACCCAAAACCCTAAAAGAGGCCCAAAAGTGGACCGAGATCTCGTGATCTCTACTTCACCTGGCGCTCCATCTTTGACAGGGTGTCGAAGTCCAAAACGGTCAATTATGACCAAGTGTTCCTCAAAACTTGGTCAAGAACCAACAGCATGCGGCTTCATGATACTCCTCCTGAGCTTTTGGACTTGGAATGAGTCCACTTCTGCACACTCCTGGTGCAATCTCTCTTGAGATTTTTCTGAGGCTTGGACTTCAAAGAGTCTCGGCTTGTTGTTCCTTTCTGTTGGAACTTTGTGCGCAAAAGGAACTATTCCTCCTGAGATTTGCTTGCTCGAATCTCTAAGGGACTCGACCCTTATCTTTCCCTTCAAAGGGGAATTTGGTGTCCTCCTGACAACCTCCTGCTCAAGAACACCTGGTTGATCCTACAGAGTGTTCAACAACTATGTAAGTGCCTTCTACTCGACACTTATCTTATCTCTGAACTCGAAACAGAGTTCTTCCTCGTGCACTCTTTGCACACACTCAATTACCTCTTAGCAGAGCTTCACAGAATCCTCAACAATTATGTTTCTTTCCTCTGTGCCTTCCTCTGCATAGTCTTAACTCCAAGGTGTTCAGCAACCTTGAGGCTTCTCCCTTGAGTCTATGATTCCTCTAGAGCGCCCTCCTAGCACGTCTTTTCTTGAATTCCAAAGAACTCAGATGTGCACTCTTTGCACTAGCTTACAAAGTCCTCAGTACTCTGTCATGCAACCCCTTGCATGAAGCCACAAAGAACCCAGACTGAAATAAAAAACATATAGATAAGTCTATCTATCCCTGCAGATGGAAACTAACATATGTCTATAGTGTATGCACATCAAAGCATAAAAGACATTCATAAACACACACAATACAATATGCAAGAAAAACTACTTTGTTTGTATTAATCTCAGAATTCATGTACAAAGGTTACAAAATATCGAACGACATGTTGGCAAATTCAGTGGATAGAATGCAGTGATGGTTGTTGTCATTAATGGCAATAGTAGAGACAGTAGGATAAGAAGGATAAAAGCTCAGGAGGAATAGCCTTGAAGAAAATGTGCACAGCAAGAGCTTAAAGAGGAAAAAGGAAGAAGAGTCAGTGACCGTTGGATCCCATCCAAATTTCCCGA
>JASDQU010684498.1:12749-27699 GCA_032191745.1 Picea mariana
GCACTGATCAACTGTTTAGTATTTTCACTGATCTCGACGACATCTCTACAATCCGTTCTTCCTTCAGAACTTTTGATCATTGAATCATTATTGATCCTATCATGATCAACAATAGTCATGGATTTCCTATTTGTGCAATGTTCTATTCCTTCTGATCTTTTGATCTTTCGATTATTCCCTTCTCATGTTCGTTCTTTCGATCTCTACACATTGTTTTACATCTCTTGTTTAACTGATATATTTTTGACGTCAATGACAATATCATTTGTGGTTATTCATCATTAACAATATATCATCACATCGACTGTTGACATCAATGACAATATTTCCAACAATCTCCCCCTTTTTCATTGAGGTCAACCCATTAACTTCATATACAAAAACTCCCCCTGTGTTGATGCTTTCCTTTTATGAAGTTTTACTTTATATGAAGTTTTCCTTTATATGAAGTTTCTCTCCCCCTTTGGCATCAATGGAAAAGGGTTTATTTTCCTATGATCTGTCTATATAAGTAATTCTCTATCCACTGGTAGCTCCTCCTGTAATCAACCTTTTTCTTTCATAAATGAATGACTCCCCCAATCAATATGCTCTCTCTCTGATTTTGACTACTCTCCCCCTTTGTTTCTGAAAAGGTAGCTCTTTCTGACAAGATTTCTTCCCCTGTTAATTTATTAACTTCTTATCTAATACTCCCCCTGTATTTTTACTGACTGTTCTCCCCCTTTGTTTCTAAAAGGGTATCCTTTTCTGACAAGGTTTCTTCTCTTGTTATTTCTGCAGGATGTCATTTTCCTCATTTTGTACATCAAAATGTTGCTTCTGTGTATGTCGTTTTCTTACTGGAACACTGTGCAATTGTAGCTCATTTTATTCAAACAGCTCTTGGATTTTCTGATTGATTCTCATCCATCTCTAACTAAGATACCAATTGTTTTTATATCAACCATCTTGACATCTGCACTCTCAACAATCTTATGTAACCTAAGTTTGTAGCATTTGTATGCTTTCTTGGTAGAATCATATTCAGGAAAGATACCTTCATCATATATAGCATCAACTTTCCAAGATTCTCATCAAGCCTTTTGATGTAACCCTCGCTTCCAAAGACTTTGAAGTATTTTACAGAATGAGTTCTTCCAAAATGGGGTTCACAAGGAGTTTTACTACTATTAATCCTGAGCTGACCTCTGTTCAATATGAATATTGATGTGCTTATAGCTTCCCTCAAATATTAATACTAATTGATGGAATATCCATCAGATAATTGGCTTCATTAAGCATAGTCTTTGCAGCTTTCTAGACATAGATCTTTTTTTTAATTTTTCTTTTAGAAGAAGTTTCAATGTACCATTAAAATAGGATTGAAAGATTTCTGAGATAATCATCACTCAATTCTTTTTGTTGTTCTATCGTTGGAGATTCATCATCAACGTCATTATTATGTGAAATAGTATATTCTTTATTCTTGTCTTGAGAATATTCCTTATTATTAGTTTCATCCTCCAAACTCCTATCATTAACTTCATCAGTTTCGGGAACAATATTTTCCTCATCTTTCTTATTTGCTACTTCAGATTGTATTTTCCATGTCTTCTTATTTACTCTTGTTGTCATATTGTGTGAAGCATTTCTTATTGGCTGTCTTCTTGAGTTCCAACAGTTATAGGCTTTATGGCCATATCCACCACAACTATGGCATCTCATAGTGTAACAATGTGCAGCAACATGTCCAACATGATTGCATTTCCAACATATTATACTGTTGTTGAACCTACTGACTTGTTTTTTTCCATGATGCCTACAATCCAAGGCTTTATGACCATATTCATTACAAGAAAAACAATAACTGTTAAAGACACTCTCATACCTTCTTTGATTCATCCATGAAGGTGTCTCTCTTATGAACTTTCTTTGAGGTGTATGATTAGCTTATGGATGTCTTCCTTGATCTGATCTTCTAAGTTTTGTAGTGTTTCTTTTATTCTCTAAACATGAAGAACCCGCATCATACTTGCTTTCCCTTTTTATAAAAGAAAGACTTGCATCAGACCTGTCTTCACTTTTTACAAATGAAGGACTTGCATCAAATTTCTTGAGATTACTAATTTCTTCCTTGTTGTGGCCAAGACCAGTTTTGTCATATGGTGATCTCTGACTATCCAAGATCTCATCCAGGGTCATGGAGTTGTTCAAGAACTTGATTTTGGTGTCTAACTTTTCAACCTTCTTTCTAAGATTCACAACTTCTGCTTCCATCTTATGACAAGATTATTCCTTTTTGTCCAACTGATTCCTTACTACCTCTTCTCTCCTTTTGGCTTCTTCAAGTTGGATTTTAATATTGACATAGTTTTCCCTTAGTTATTTTAGATCTGCAAGGTTTTTGCTTGAGACATCATCTTCCTTCTTTTCTTCTCTTGCTTGACTGATTTCATTTTTCAGTCTCTTGGTATTCCCTTCTTTCTCTTCTAAATGATTGTTCTGCTCATATATTATCTTTTTACTGTCCTTGAGCATTTCCTTTATTTCCAAGACATTCTTTTGACTCTTTTCAAGAAATTCTTGAGTGTAGTCATGAATAGTTATAGTCTGATTCATTATGGTCATAGAGGTATTCACAGAGACTCCAATCAACCTTTTGTTTGGCCTTTGATAGTTCTTCTTCTTCTTCTTCCATGGAATAAATGCTAACATAATATTTTGTTATTGGATTTGAATCTTCTTCTCTACTTGCAGGGGAGAATTCAATATCAACATTATTGCAATCAGAATATTGTGGAGAGTCTTTACATTTATTGATGGTCGAGTCTTCTCTTTTGATTTGATACATCTTCTTGGGTGGATGAGCAGATTCTTTGGAGGTATCATCACTAGACATGTCATATTCAACCTCAATATGAGTAATAGGACTTGATCCTCTAATTATATGTGCATGGTCATATCCAAGGCCATATTTGTTTGAGGTAAATCTTTGTAAACTGAGAACTTTATCAAGTGCTTTAGTCCCTTTCTTGAATTTCTCAATAGTCTTAAGTTGATCCTTTAGTTGTTTACACTTTTGTTTATATTTTCTTAGCTCATCCAAAACACTTTCAAGCTCAGCTTCCAGATTGACTTCTGCTTCAATGTCTGATTTTTCTTCAAGAGAATCTTCATCACTAGAATTGTTGTAGACTAAACTTTGTTCTGATTGAAATGCTTCAACTGAATTCTCATCTGAGTAGAGGTATTTTAATTTTTCCCAGAGTTCTTTTGCAGAGTTACATTGAGCTATCTTTTCTTTAATATCATCAGGTAATCCATGAAGGATTGTATTCATTGTCATTGAGTTGATTTTCTTGGATTTCTTTTGAGCTGGAGTCCTTACTCTATTTGGTGGGAAATAATAAGTGATCACTGAATTCCATACATCATGTCCCAATGCCTTCAAATGACTTTCCATTCTTTTACTCCAAAATATTTATTCTTCTTTTCTAAGTATTGCAGTTCCATTATCATTGGAAATCTTTTGTCCATCCAAGTGTGCTTAATTTGATCTTCCTTTCAGTTTGTTAGACTATGCTTAAAGGAACCTTGGCTCTGATACCAATTGATGAAATATACAGCAATACTGAGAGGGCAGGGGTGAATTAGTATTGCCTACTTTTTATTTTTTCTTCATCCACATTAAGCACACATATTAATTATTCAATTAAGCAATATATGATGAACAACAAACCCTTATGAACACAAGATTTTTTCGTGGAACCCAATAGGGAAAACCACCAACTCTTTTCTCATTAATAAAAAGTTCTTTTACAAAATTGTTTTCAACCTACAACTTGATGGAGAGACATTCCCCAAGTTTCTTCAACTACTATTGAAGGGATGCTGCCACACCTCGTTTACCAGCTACGACTAGAAGGATGCACCCACACCCTCATTCACCAGCACCAACTGGTAAGAAGCTTCGACCCCCTGTCTAGTCAGCTACAACTAACAAGGAAGCACCAACTCCCTCTACAGGAACCAACCTTCCCTTGCACCACCCAACCACCCTTATTTTATAATGCAATACATTCTCTTGTGTACTTCATTGAATTTGACTCACGCAGCCATTGCTGTAATTTCTACTTGTCTACTGCAACCTTTGCTTGTATGGTTTTCTATATCAAGTACTAGATTGCATAACTGCTTCTTTGTCTTCTTATGTTCTTGATCTTCAATTAGACATTGACAGGCACCTTATAATGAAGAGTTCTTCATCTTGGACTCTGCTCATGTTTTAGATCTTCTAATGTGAACTACAGAGACACTTTCTTCTCACCACTTTTTCTTGTTTATATAATCTTCAAACTGGTGTGAAATTTAAAACATCGTGTCCCTTTATTTGAACCATTGTACCTTTTCATTTAAAATGATAATCTAAACTTTAATTAATATCATTTTTCATTTTTATTCTTTATTCATATTTTCATGTTTTATTCTCTTTTAATCATGACTATGTATCCGTTCATTTTTGTCATGAGTTGATCACAGACATGGATCGACTCATTAGATCGTACTCTTGTTTCTATTGCGTTCTCGGATCACCAACAGAACATACTCGATCATCACACCTCTTCGATTAACTTAATTATAATCATTGTTTTATCATTTTTACAGTGAAGGCTTTCCATAAATTGATCACTGTCATGGATCAATTTAATCCTTTAAATTCGATCCTAAATCTCTATTAATTTTATAGAGACCAAATTCCATGGAGGTGCTTCCTTCAAGCCATTTCATATGACCGATCATTACATAACCACGGGTTTTACCAACTATAGTGATGTATAGTTAAACGCTTATAGCATATGACCAACAGCATGACCTCACGTTTAGGCGATACGAGCGCATGAGTGCTTATCGATTGAATGGACACGATTCATTCTCCCAATGGGATGGACGACTGACGGGATTTCGACACTTTTCCCTTCGAGTCTTTGTGACTTCAAATACTTCAAAACTCCCGATTACGATATCATCAAAACAATTAGACGTTTCACGTTTATTTCTTGGAGATAGATCAACGGTCCGCTTTAGACCTTAAACTCCTCCTTACACTGCTAAATCCGATGGTTGTGACTTAATCATGCATTGAGATGGATGGTTGTTGTAATTTCGACGCTTTTCCCATTGGGTCTTTGTGACATCCAGCATGTCAAATCTCCTGAAGTTGTCATTCTACTGACGTGTGTCCCTTTCGGAATTTTGGTGTTTGGGACTTTAGAGGTTTCAAGTATTTTCTTGCGATGTAAAAACTCCCAAAGTAGAAAGTCTCGATGTGGCGTAAACCTGTTGACGTCACACGATGACTTGGCATGTGTCATTTCCTCTTTGACACTTGTCATTTTCTGGTTATGCCATGTGTACATGTTGACGTGGTCTTCCACGCATCCTTGTTGATGAGGTTCACTGACATGGTCCTTCAATGTGTTGTCCTTCCTCGAATTCGTTAATCTTGTGTCACATGTCCTTGCTGACATAGTCTACTGATGTGTTATGCCACATGTCCTTGTCAAATCAACGATCCTTCTTTATCCTTTGATCGACGGCTGTGATCAAATCACGAGTTCGCGTTTTGTGACTTCTCATGAATGGATCTTTGACTTCTTCACTCTTTGAGTCAGTGAAACGATGACCCTTCACCACGTGCCCTCCTTGACAATGGATGGTCCTAATGATTTTGGAACGATCAATGGTCCATGATTATCTGTGATCCAACGGTTCAGCTCTCATCATGATTTCGTGAGTTCATGCAACAATGTCTTTGACTTTCCTGATCTGCGAGTCAGCTAAATTCCAATCACTTGTCACGTGTCCTCTTGATCCAATGGATCAGATCATTTTGCTACTTTGGAGTGTTAACTAACTCCTAGGCTTATCCTCCTTGCAGATCCACTGGATCTGACGGCTAACGGATATTCTTGAAGCAGATCAACGGTCACGATCTTTCAATGGTCCTCAAGCCCACGGTTACTCAAATGACAATGTGCATTGTATCAGACGATCAACATGGTCAAACTCTTGATCAGACGGCTGTTGAGATTCTCATTTTGATCGGACGGCTGCTGAGGCTTCTCGCATTTTCTGCGCACTGATCAATTGTTCAGTATTTTCACTGATCCCGACGACATCTCTACAATTCGTTCTTCCTTTAGAACTTTTGATCATTGAATCATTGTTGATCTTATCATGATCAACAATAGTCACGGATTTCTTCTCTTTGCAATGTGTTATTCCTTTTGAGCTTTTGATTTTTCGATTATTCTTTTCTCGTGTTCGCTCTTTCGATCTTTACACATTGTTTTACATCTCTTGCTTAACTAATATATTGTTGACATCAATGACAATCTCATTTGTGGTTATTCATCATTAACAATAGATCATCACATCAATTGTTGACATCAATGACAATATTTCCAACAACTTCTCACCATCTTATCCTGTAATGATCTTCCTCCCGATTCTGATGAGTTATTACATTAATAGGTTTCTCCAAGTAATATGCCCATTATGACCTTCTTAGTGAATTTAATTAAGATATGACCCATAATAACTCAAAATTACGAAAATCGTCGGAATGCAGTGGAACCAAATCCCAGCTATGCAGAATGGATCCTGATGATGAAAGATACAAATCGGGTCCAAATAAACCCCTCAATATCTCTCGAACTCTCGGTCACCCCTATCTGGATACTCAGGTAAGCATAACACTCTGAAATGTTGTAATGTTATAATGTCCCAAAATGGGGACATTACAATAAGTCCATTTGGGGCACAATAATAGTATATGGAAAGCCTATGATCCATANATCAATTGTTCAGTATTTTCACTGATCCCGACGACATCTCTACAATTCGTTCTTCCTTTAGAACTTTTGATCATTGAATCATTGTTGATCTTATCGTGATCAACAATAGTCACGGATTTCTTCTCTTTGCAATGTGTTATTCCTTTTGAGCTTTTGATTTTTCGATTATTCTTTTCTCGTGTTCGCTCTTTCGATCTTTACACATTGTTTTACATCTCTTGCTTAACTAATATATTGTTGACATCAATGACAACCTCATTTGTGGTTATTCATCATTAACAATAGATCATCACATCAATTGTTGACATCAATGACAATATTTCCAACAACTTCTCACCATCTTATCCTGTAATGATCTTCCTCCTGATTCCGATGAGTTATTACATTAATAGGTTTCTCCAAGTAATATGCCCATTATGACCTTCTTAGTGAATTTAATTAAGATATGACCCATAATAACTCAAAATTATGAAAATCGTCGGAATGCAATGGAACCAAAGCCCAGCTATGCAGAATGGATCCTGATGATGAATGATACAAATCAGGTCCAAATACACCCCTCAATATCTCTCGAACTCTCGGTCACCCCTATCTGGATACTCAGGTAAGCATAACACTCTGAAATGTTGTAATGTTATAATGTCCCAAAATGGGGACATTACAATAAGTCCATTTGGGGCACAATAATAGTATATGGAAAGCCTATGATCCATAGAAGACAACCATAGAGCCATATTTGGAAACTGGGTATGTGAAAATGTGCAGGAAGAAAAAGAAGTCACCTATAACTTACAAGGGTAAATTTGGGAAAACAATCAAAAATTCTCTAGACCATAAGTTTCAGTTTGGAGCTCAGATTTGAGAAAATGAATAGTATTTGGAAAGGTATAGAGGAGGAGGAGGCATATAACCACCCAAAAATTTGAATTAGGCGCTAAAACTTTCTCAGAAATAATAAAGAGATTTCTATAGCAGTAAGTGGGTAGAAAATTACAACTTGTGGATGTAACGTTTTGCTCAAAACTCGTAATGAGGCATGAGTACAACTATTGGAGAGCTATGTCAAAGAAGAATGTATTTAAGGCATCATATTTTGACTTGGTGCATTATGTTCTTCGTAAATTGACATGAATATTAACTTGTAATGTAATTAATAAATATTTTGAAATATGCCTAATTCTAACATCAATTATTGCATGCACATTCTTGCAGAATTAGAGATACAGAAAAGTAAACTTTAGTTCCTATATGATAACTAGAGATATGGAGGATGCTCAAGGGTGCTACAACCATGAATAAGAATATCATAGGTATGCATGTTAGGATGGGAAATGTTCAGGCAGAGTCTAATGGAAGAAGAGACAGGTAGGAGCCTATAACTATGAGAAGCATGTAAAGAGAAGTGCAAATATATAGAGTCGATAATGAAAGGATCATGAAAGCTTGGGAGGAGATACTACAAATCCTGAATATGTGGTATAAGTAAGTCAACAAATATTCAAGCACAAAGAAAGAATCTAGTGCAAGGAAAGTGGAAGTATCTAGATCTCATGATAGGTGGGATGATCATGGAGGATCTACATGGTCAAGGAATGCTAGCAGGAATCATCACCATCATTCCCCAAGGCACTCGACTAGAAGATCATATGCACATTAAAGGTTGAAAAGCAACCAAAGTATATCTCTTCTCATGCATCAAAGAAGGAAACATGGGTCAGACAGCTTGCAAGGGGAGCTTAGGAAAATAAATCCACCATATTTTGATGGAGAAAACAAGAAAGGAGAAGATGAAGAAGCATGGTTGTTGGAAATGAGGAAATATTTCCAATTGCATTATTACTCATCGAATGCAATAGCCAGAATCATAGTCCACCACCTTCAAGGAAAGGTATCTATGTGGTGGGAACGACTGAAGCAATTTAAGCACCTTGATGATAAAATAATTTCTTGGAAGTTGTTACGTACCTAAAATCAAAATAACATAAGAACGGAAGAATAAACAAGTACATGTCTCCCTAATTAACCACTTCAAGGGTGGAACCTCCATTTACATCACATAAACAATGAGTTCTTCCATGATCCAATTGGAAAGACCTCCTTAGTATATATAGGAGTCTAAGGGGTAAAACTATAACTTGGGCCAACATAAAAATAATAATGTAAATAACAATATGGGGCGCGACAATGACAAAATGGGGTGCAACAATAACAATATGGGCACAACAATAACAACAGTGGGTTTCTATGGGGCATAAAAATTTATGGGATATAGGGATATAAAATTCCCCTCTCCTTCAAAAAGTGTTGTCCTCAATGCTGAAGTAGTTTTGGATGTTGTTGTATAAAGGACTCATCTTCCCGTGTGGAATGTTCTGTGGTAGGTTCTTCCATTTAATGAGATACTCTGGAATTGATCGATTCCATAGCTATCTTATTCTTGTTTCAATGATTTCTTTCGGATCCAAGATGATTATTCCTTCCTCATCAAGTTCTGGTAATATTTTTTGAACTGGAATATTTTCATTGATTACCTTCTTTAAACATGAAACATGGAAAACTGGATGGACTCGTGAAGATGCAGACAATTCCAATTTGTAGGCCATACTACTAATCTTTTGTAGCACCTTATAGGTACCGTCGTATTTAGGTGATAATTTATTATCCTTCTTAATGTGCTTCAAGGACATTTGTTTGTATGGTTGTAGTCTTAAAAACACACAATCCCCTGCATTAAAGCTTCATTCACTGTGGTGTTGATCTACTTGTTGTTTCATTATATTATGTCCCAAAGTTGGTTTGTCCTTCAAGAGTTGAATAACTTGTTTTTGATGCTCTATGTCGTCTTCCATTACTTGAACCTTAGATGAGTCTCTTAGCGAAGATGTGATGGATGGTGGATGATACCCATAAATTTCCATAAATGGGGTCATTTTTGTTGAGGTATAGAAGGAAGTGTTATACCACCATTTTTTCAAGGGTAACCACTTGACCCATTGCGTTAGTTTATCAAATGCAAAACATCAAAGATATCCTTCCAAACATTTGTTCACTATCTTTGTTTTTCCATCAGATTGAGGATGATAAGATGAGTTATGAGCCAACTGAGTACCCAAACAAGAAAATAATGTGGTCCAAAAATTGCCAATGAAAATGGGATCTCTATCACTTACTATAATATTTAGAGTACCATGTAGTTTTTGGATTGTCTCCATGAAGGAGGTAGCAACTGTTTTGGCTTTGGAAGGGTGAGAAAGTGCACAAAAGTGTGCATATTTAGTAAGTCTATCAAAAACCACCATGATGGCACTCTTTCCTTCATACTTTGGAAAACCTGTGATAAAATCCATTGAGACCTTTGTCCACCGCTAGCTTGGAATGGCAAGTGGTTGTAGAAGACATAGGGTCTTAATTGTTTCCACTTTATTTTGTTAGCAAACCAAACAGTCTGTCACAAATTTTCAAACATCGGATTTAAGGCCATCCCAAAAAAAGTATTTTTTGACCCTCTGGTAGGTTTTTAAGAAACCTAAGTGCCCTCCTATCAGTGAGGAGTGGGATTCCAAAAGTACCCTTTGTTTGAGTTGGGAATTCTTATAGAGATATAATCAATCCTTGTACCACAACAAATCATTTTTCCATATAAATGTATCAAGGGCATTGGGATTCTGCTGCAGCTTTTGAATGAATGTCCACATTTCTTCGTCATTCTTCCATTCATCCCTTGCTTCAATTATCCAATCTGGTTGGATGATAGAGATAGCATAGAGTAATGCTTCAATGTCCTCATCTTTCAGGGAGAGTACATCTGCCACGACGTTTTTCTTCCCCTTTTTGTAGATGATTTCAAAGTCATGGCCCAACATCTTTATCACCCATTTTTGTTGCTCTTCTAAAGATAGTCCTTGTTCCAAGAAATATTTAAGGCTGTCATGATCGGTTTTAACCTTGAAATTTCTTCTGGTGAGGTAGGGGCACCATTGCTTCAGAGCATGTATAATTTCTATCATTTCCTTCTCATAAATTGGTTTGTGTAGATTCTTTCCCTTAATTAGTCAACTTTCAAAGGCAGGGGACCTTCCATCTTACATTAGAACAGCACCAATGCCATTTCCAAACGCATCACATTCCACAACAAAGGTTTTTGTGAATTTGAGTGTAGCCAAGATTAGAGCTCTACACATGGCCTCTTTGAGTTGTTCAAAGGCCTTGGTTGCTTCTAGAGTCCATGAAAATGCATCTTTATTCAGTAATGTAATTAAGGTTGTTGTTATTCGTCCATAATTTCAATCAAACTTGCGATAATATCATGTCAACTCAAGGAATCCCCGAAGGTGCTTTGGGGTTGTAGGGATCTTCCATTCTTGGATGGATTTAATTGTGTTAGGGTCTACCTTAACGCCTTCATGAGAGATGATATGACCCAGGTATTCCACCTCATGTACTCCAAAGAAACATTTGGAGGGTTTTGCATATAATTGTTGTTCCTCCAATAGTGTGAGCACCTTATCAACATGTTGAACATGGGCTTCCCAAGATTTACTATAGATCAGTATATTATCAAAGAATACTAAAACAAATTTTTGAAGAAAGGGATTGAAGATGGAATTCATCAAACCTTGAAATGTGAAAGGCGCATTTGTAAGGCCAAAATACATGACCAAAAACTCATAATGGCCTTCATGAGTTTGGAATGTTGTTTTCAGAATGTCCTCTTTCTTCATTCTAATCCGATGATACCCTGAATGAAGATCCAGCTTTGTGAAGTAAATTGATCCATGTAATTCATCCAACAATTCATTAGTAACTGGAATGGGGAATTTATCTTTAATAGTGATCTTGTTGAGATATCTATAATCCACACACATACGCCATGATCCATCCTTTTTTTGCACCAATATTACTAGAGAAGAGTAAGAACTTTGGCTAGGTTGAATTATTCTAGCCTCTAACATTTCTGCAACCATATGCTGAAATTCACTCTTCTGAGCATAGGGATATCTGTAAGGCCTAATATTGGGAGGAACAATTCCTACAACCAAGTGAATAGCATGATCATGATCTCGAGTAGGTGGGATACCTATGGGAATATTATCAAATAACTTGGAATCGTTTTTTAGGACATGTTGTAGATATGGAGAGATGGACGATTTAGATGTTTGAATATCTACTAAGAAAAATTGTGCAATTATACCTCGTTGTTATTTATGAAAAATCTTGTTCATGCCATTAGAGTTGATTATCTTACCAGGTCTCCTTGTGATACCTCTTAACTCAATTATTTTCCTCCCTGAAAAAATTTCAAGAAAACCTTTTGAAAATTAAAAGATATCATTCCTATGGATTGTAGCCATTGGACCTCTAACACCACATCAGCCCCACCCATTCGGATGGAGATCATTGGGTTGTTTACGACATACTCTCCCATAGTGAGATTTATATTATGGAACTTCCATGAGAAATTTATATTCCCTCCATCTGCCACCATCACTTGAAACTCTGGTGTTAGATATATAAAGAAATTTAAAGCTTGTGTTATCTTACAATGAATAAAAGTGTGAGTATTTCCAGAGTCAATTAGTACTATTACCTTTTTCTCCTTGATATATCCTTTTATCTTGAGATTTTAAGGAGTGGTAATTATGGCCAAAGTATTACAAGATATGGTGGGATGAATTTCTTTTGCTTCAATCCTTGGCGTTGGCTCCTCGTGTGAATCCTCTTCTTTTGATGTTTCATGTTCCTTTTATTCCTCTTATTCACAATCTATGTAAAACATTTTCTTCTCAGTGCACTTATGGCCTTTACTGTGTTTTCTATCACAATTGTAACAAAGCCCTTTTTTCTCTTGTTTCCTCTAGTTTTTGGTGGGTCAACCTTTTAGCTTGTGGAGGACTCGGTACCACACTTCCTTCTTTATAGTTGTAAGTGGCATACTTCCTTGTTGTCATAATTTTGTTTTCAAATTTTATTGCCACCCTAAACACGTGCTCTAATGACTTAGGCTCCCAAAGGATAACCTCACGTTAGATTTTTTCCCTTAAAGTTCCTATGAAGATATCAATCAGATGCTCCTTTGGAATATTTGTGACCTTGATATTCAATCTTTGGAAGTTCTCGATGTGCTCCCCAACTGAACCCTCTTGTTTGAGATTTACAAGTTGGTTAAATAAGGTATTACTCTTTGTATCCTCATAATTTGTTATCAATTCCTCTGTAAAAATTGGCCAAGTGACTAGTGATTTACGAGAGCAAATCCATCTATACCACACAAATTGATTGGGTTCTAAATAAAAATATGCAATGTGTATTGTTTGTGTGGGTTGCACCTCATGTAGCTCAAATAAATGCTCCATCTACAGTATCCATGTTACTGGATCTTTGCCATCAAATTTCTTCATATCAATCTTTGGGATGTAGTTGGTTTTGGACCCAAAGTAAGAGTCCCTAAAGTCATGATTTATATGCATTTTGTTCTCATTGTGAATTTCATGGGAGACTTTGTCACTTCTAGGAAGCCTTTCTTGTAGCAACTTTGTCAAACCTTCCTTCAAATATTTCATGTCCCTTTTTAAATCATCCATTTTCCCTTCCAGTTCATCTTTGGTTTCTCCTAGGATTTCTTTCAGTGCATATTTTGTTATTGCCTTCTCTTGTAAATCAGATATGTCCTTGCGCGTTTCTTCACCTTCATCGTAAGTCCATGTAGAACTGTATAAAGGCTTATTTGGTGTAGAATTTCCATTTTTAAGAGGAATTTAGACAAAATAACGATATATATTCTTCACCATACTTTTTGAATCACCCCAAATGGATATCTGAGTCAAACATTATTCAAATTTAAAAATACACACCTTGTAAAATCATGATTTTGAGCTTGATTGTTTGGCTGACCTTGCAATTGTTGTATCTCTTTGATTTCAGACCCCTGAGATATGAAACTTCGTCCTCCAGTAGCTTGACATGTCTTCCTTCCAACCCCACTGGTTAGACCAAGATTGCATTCATCAATATATAGTTATGCCAAATTTCCCATGATGACCTGAATATGGATGGTTTCAGTGTCGCGAACTTGTACAAAATGGTATGTGTTACTATTTCACCCTTCGACCTTGCAACTTGCACTAGAAAAACTAAATTCCATGCACTTTTGATCAATTTTTACAGAATCCAATTTGGATTCTTGAGGAGAACGTTATGACGATTTTCCCAGGGGCACCTCTTAAATACTAAATTCGGTATTTGTAAAAAACCCTAAATTCCACTAGTCATAACTTCCAAACTAGAACAAATTTTTTGTTGAAACTTGAACCAAAAGTATTTTGATATGTAATATTCGAACCGTAAAATTTTCAAACCTTTATCCCTAGCCAAGAAAAAATTATAACAAAAATTCCACGCATACTAGTTTTGAGAAAGAAAATCCTAAGATTCGTCGCTCTGATACTAGATGTTATGTATCCAAAATCAAAATAACATAAGAATAGAAGAATAAACAAGTGGACATATCACTAATTAACTACTTTGAGGGTGGAACCTCCATTTACATCACATAGATAATGAATTCTTCCATGATCCAATTGACAAGACCTACTTAGTATATATAGGAGTCTAAGGGGTAAAACAATAACTAGTGTCGACATAACAATATTAATGTAAATAACAATATGGGGCGCGACAATGACAAAATGGGGCACAACAATAACAACATTTGGTTTCTATGGGGAATTTTTATCGGACTAATCGATAAGTGCGGACACAAACAATTCTCCCTAACTTCCACATGAAACTAGAACAAAACAGAACAGAATACACACTTCACCTTAAACTTCATTATCATATGAACTAGTTTAGTTCATATGATCCTCGCTTGATCCTCGCTAGTGTCATCCTTGTAGCTCCTTCCTTGGGTTTACAGAATAGTAATCATGTCTAAGAATCACAAACCAACAAAGAAGGAAAACAAAGATATATGTATTCTAATGAAGTCTATGTATATGATCAAGGAATTATATAATAGAAGACGAGATGATTTTATAGGGAAGAAATGTATTAATGTATTAAATGAATGGAAAGTGGAGAATACAACCCATGCATTTATGTTGCAAGGTCCC
>JASDQU010684498.1:27738-38112 GCA_032191745.1 Picea mariana
CCAATGCCTTGAATGAAGAAGATCCACAATTTGACTTCAAGAACTAAAGCAAAGCTCTCAAGCATAATCTAAAGTAGAACTCTCCATACCAATCTTAGCCTATTCAACCTTATCCGTTTCCATGAGAGATCCCTCTTTATATAGTGTGAAAGAGAGATGGATGAGGAGATTAGGATGATCCCACTAAATTGGAGAAGCGAGTAAGATCCAAACCAATCGAAGGCCACCTCATCTTCTAGAAGATTCCCTTCTAGAACATTCGTGAATTTTGAATTTTCCTTTTCTTTAAGCATCGTCGCACCCTATGCACAAGCAACATGCGACAACGTCATAGTCCAGGTTTAGGGAAGAGTGCGACGATCAAGCATCGTCGCACCCCATGCATGTATCAGGGTGTGAAGACCTTCCTTGATATGGTTTTTAAAAGAGGAAAGCAACTCACTTTTCTCATGGAGAAAGACTCTCTTAATATTTTCAAGGAAAATAAGCACATGTTATCAGTTGATCACTAAGGTGACCAAAATAATGTTGTAACAGGCATAACAATGTATGGGTTATAGGGACCTAACATAAGGAGTTCAAGAAATATTTTCAGCAATGGTACTTGTTAGAGAAATATTATGACAAGAAGATGTAAGAATTGTTTGAACTAAAACTTGGGAACATGACTATGGATGAATACAAGAAAAGTTTCTTGGAACTTCTTAGGTATGTGAGATTCATCAAAGATAAGAAGGTCAAAATTTAGAGGCTCCTGAGTGGATTTGCATCCTTCTACAGGGATAAAATTCAGTTTGATGAGCCCAAGAATTTAGAAGAAGCCATAAGAAAGGTAGAGTATTTGTATGAGCAGAACAAAGGAAGGCTAGATTTCCAAAGGGCCTAGGATGAAAAGAAGAAAGAAAAGATGGATAAAAGTAAGAAAGGTTTCAAGCTATCCTTTAGAAGGAATAATTCTCAAGCACATCAACAAGGGAATCCATCTCAAGACGATCAGAAAATGACATATTCCTTGGGAAAGAGGTCAAGATAGCAACCCATAAAGTGTTGGGGATGTGAAGGATATCACATGTATAAATATTTTCCTCACTGAGGAGATAAGATGAAGACTATGGATAGCATCAAGAAAGAGGAGACAATAGAGGATGTGGGGAAAATCATGCCAAGGATCTATGCAA
Organism: Picea mariana; assembly: GCA_032191745.1. Classification (NCBI taxonomy): domain Eukaryota; kingdom Viridiplantae; phylum Streptophyta; class Pinopsida; order Pinales; family Pinaceae; genus Picea; species Picea mariana. The sequence goes on from JASDQU010684498.1 coordinate 28,917, forward strand.
CCTTGGACAATATACAAGCATACTATCAATCCCACATGATTTAAGTGGAAGGTAAGATTAATAATCATCCCATAGCTATTTTAATTGATTCTGGAGCTATTCATAGCTATATAGATCCAAACCTAGTTGAAATATTTAAATTGAAGAATTGTAAGCATGAAAATCCTTGGTTAGTTCAACTAGCTATTGGAACCACGAGAAGAAATAATGAGCTTGTTAAAGAACTCCCTATAAACATGAATTTAATTAACACTAAGGCATATTTGAACATCCTACCACTTGGGTCTTATGACTGCTTGATTAATATGGATTGGATAGAAAAGAATCGTGCTTTTTAGATTGTTATAATAAGGTTTTCACATGTCTTGATGAAGAAGTGAATTCAAGGACAGTAGAAGGTATTCCAAGGCATATATTTKTCCAAGAGGTTTYAGCATTGCAGTTGAAAAGAAGTTTTAGAAAAGGGTACCAAATATATGAAACCCATATGGAAGATCCAATGAAGGATAAGGAGCCAAGTCTTGAATATTATCCAGTCTTGAAAGAATATGAAGATGTATTTGAGGATTTGTTAGGATTTCCACCGAAGAGGGATATAKATTTCTCTATTAACTTAATTTTTGGAGTTGCCCCAGTGTCTAAGACTCCCTATAGATTGAGAATTCCATATCTATAAGAGTTGCAAATGTATCTAGAAGAGTTTTTAAAGAAAGGGTACATATGCCCAAGTGTTTCTCCTTGGGGTGCCCCAGTTCTTTTTATCAAGAAAAAAGATGGAATGTTGAGGTTGTGTATCGACTTCAAACAGCTGAACAAAGTTACAGTCAAGAAAAAGTATCTTTTTTCAAGGATTGATGATCTCTTTGATCAGCTAAAAGGAGAAAATATATTCTCCAATATCGAATTGAGGTCAAGATATCATCAAGTTAGAATCAGAGAAGAAGATACTAGAAAAACATCCTTTCAGACAAGGTATGGACACTATGAATTTGTGGTGGTGCCTTTTTTATTAACAAATGTGTTGGCTACATTTATGTGTCTGATGAATGGGGTGTTCATAGATTCCCTGGACAAGTTTTTCATTGTATTCTTGGATGATATTCTCATCTATTCCAAGACAGAGGAGGAGCATGAGAAACATTTGAGGATGGTGCTACAAGTGTTGAGAGAGCACAAATTGTATGCCAAGTTGAGTAAATGAACTTTCTATCAGAAGCAAATCCATTATTTGGGTCATATTGTTTCATAAAATGGTATAGCAGTGGATCCAGAAAATATTTAAGCAATCAAGAGTTAGCCAGCGCCAACAAACATTTCAAAGATTATATCATTTATGGGTCTAGATGGTTACTACGGGAGATTCATTTTTGGGGGATTCTCCAAGATAGCACACCCAATAACATATTTGCAAAAGAAAGGAGATAAATTTGAGTGGAGTGCCAAGTGAGAAAAAAATGTCTAGTGCCTAAAGGATTTGTTAATCAATGTCCCTATTTTAAAGGTTGCAGATCCAAATGAGGATTTTGTTGTGTGCACAGATGCCTGCAAGGAAAGGCTCAATGGAGTCCTTATGCAAAATGGACATGTAATTTGTTACGTGTCCATAAAATTGAAGGATCATGAAATAAATTATGCCACACATGACGTAGAGTTGGCATCCATGGTACATGCCTTAAGGATGTGGAGGCATTATCTCATGGGCAGAAAAATTGAATTAAGCAAAGACCATAGTGGTCTAAAATATATGTTTGAACAGCCACCAGTAAATACTAGAAAAAGTAGATGGTTGGAATTTCTTAGCGAATATAACTTTGATATCAAGCACACAAAAGGAAAAGAGAACAAGGTGGTTGATGCACTCAGCAAAAGGGTGCATAAAATGCATGCAAAAACAATTAGTATATACAAGACAAATTTAAAAGATAGAATTCTAGAGGTTGTAACAGCAGATCGGCATTATGTGCAAGTTAGAGAAATCTTATAGCAAAAACATAAGGATTACAAGCTGGAAGAGGGTGGAATCCTCTTATTTCAAAACATAATTTATGTTCCCATTTCTCAGGAATTGAGAAATTTAGTTCTAAAGGAGATGCATGATGTGCCATATGTTGAACATCCCGGATATCAAAATACTATTACAGTTGTAAGAGGCCAATATTTTTGGCCTGGTATGAAAAAAGATGTCACTGATTAGTTGGCTAGATACATGGAATGTTAGAAGGTAAAGGTTGAGCACAGACATCCAGCAAGATTGTTGCAACCACTACCCATTCCTGAATGGAAATAGGAAGTTGTTACTATATATTTTATTACTATATTGCCTAGGATAGCAAGGTAACATGATTCCATCATGGTAGTGGTGGGAAAACTTATAAAGGCTACACATTTCATTCATGTGAAAGTAACTCATAAGGCAGCCAATATTGCAGAAATTTACATGAGAAAAAATTGTTAAGTTACATGGTGTGCCTAAGAAAATAGTGTCAGACTGAGATTCCAAGTTCACTTCCAATTTTTGGAAGGGTTTGTTTAAGGGATTTGGGACAAATTTGAATTTCAGTACAGCATATCACCTAGCGTCATATGGGAAGATATAGATAATTAATCAGATAATTGAGGATATGTTGAGAATGTATGTAATGGGTATCATGAATCATTGAAGATGATCCCATTTGAAGCAATGTATAATAAAAAATGAAATGCACCAATATGTTGGGATAACCCAATAGACAACGCCATGATTGGACCAGAATTGTTAAAGGAAATGAAAGAACAAATGGTAAAAATAAGGCAGAATCTAAAAGTTGCACAAGATTGGCAGAAGAGTTATGTCATTAAAAAGAGTACACATAGATAATTCAAAGTGGGAAGTTTCCCAAAGTTGGCAGTGAAATATTGTGGCCCTTTTGAGATATTAGAAAACATAGGGCCAGTTGTATACATGCTAAAATTACCTGCATCTGTGAGAATTCATAATCTATTCCATGTGTCTTTATTAAAAAAGTATGTACATGATACTAATCATGAGATTGATTGGAATGTGATTTAGGTGGACCAGGAAGGGGATTTATGGGTGGAACTACTGTGCATCCTGGACCGGAAATTCAAAGTGTTCATGAACAAATCCATCAGCTTGGTAAAGATTCAATGGACCTATTACAGTCCTAAAGACACTACATGGGAGCAAGAGAAATCCATGCGGGAAGCATACTTGTAAATTTATGCAAATTTTGAAGAAAACCAAATGTACATTTTACATAAGTGAATGAAGACTTTGTTTTGGTAGTTGGAGTTCTTGGAGCCACAACTCTGAGATTATTGTCCAACCAATGTGTGGGTTGAGGGGAAAAGAGATTTGTTGGTTGGAATTGTTGTGTGAGTCATTAAGTTGTGAAATTATCAAGTATTCTGATGTAATGTTTTTATATATATCAATGTGTAAATTGTATGGTTATGTGCACTAAGGAAAATGTAGTTTGTAGGGGGAGGGAAATGTAACATCCTTGTTTTCAAACCCCAAACTAGCAAAGTATATTGTAAATGTAATGTATGGCCAAGAGCCAAAGGGATGTAATATGTAAATGATGTAAATTGAATATAATGAATAAAATTTATCGCCAGTTGCAGATGGAAACGGACAAAGATTTGGGGGCTAAGTATCCACAAGAGAGGGAAGGGATCCAAGGGGGAGAGTTTGCCCATGTTTATTAAACCCAAACCATTTCTTTCTAAATTATCATTTCCATGAACCTTCCATTAGTTTTTTAGTGTTCTAGAGCCTAATCATTGAATTCATGTAAGAGGGTTGGTGTGAGAGTCACTTCCCATAGTTATTGAGAGCATGGAGGATAAGCACAATTAGCTTGGGGAAGAGTGAAATTCAAGAAATAAACAAAAAGAGAGGAAATTTGTATGGGTAGGGGAGTATATTTGCACATTCACATTTTTGCATAGAGAGTTATTTTTACATGGAGTTTTTTTGGCAAGCAATGGAGTTCTGAGTGTTAAATCTTGAAGATAGCTATTGTGTCTAAGTTTGGCAATTGTTTGGAGTTGAAAATTCATGGAGAGAGAGGTTGTGTTCCTATTAACAATGGTTCAAAACTTTGTCAAGGAAGCACACGCTTTTTTGTTGGGCAAATTTGTGTTGTAGTTGTAGAATTCTTGAGGTCCCAACAAGTATAATTCTTGTCCAATTTGTGTTGAAATGCCTAGAGGGGAGTGGAAAGGCCTGAGGGATTGTGAGCAATGAAGGGGGATTCCATCCCTTGAGTTTTGTGGGTTGAGGGGAAGAGAGATGGTGGACTGGAATTTGTTGTGAGAATTGATTGTTGAGAGGGGGGCATTAGCTAGACTTAGGGGCCATCGTCTCTTGTGGATTCATAGCCCCGGATCGGGGGTGGATTGTTGTTGATATCTTGAACAACAAGCCTACAATTGGGAGGAACACATGTCATGTGTTACGGGTTTCATACTTTTATAAGATAAGTGTTCTTATCTATTGTGTTTATTCATGTTAAATGCTGGTATAGTTGTTGTGTATTTTTACTCTGAGATATATTGGTTATTGTGCTTGTTGTGAACAGAATGATGCATATGAATTACCATTTATGTGGTGAATGTTGTTGTGTGTTATTTAGTTTTTACCCAACACAGTTAAATGATTTCATTTATGTTTTTAGGCAGCATAGACATTTGCATGTGTATGGATGTCATGTTGTGTGTTATTTCCACATTTTGATTTAGTATCAGAAAAATTTATTATGTCGTTTTAGCAATGATGTGAAACCTCGGGGCTGGGTACGTTACAAAGAAAATAAGTAGTATCAAATCTATCATGTTAGAGTGGGCCCTGCCTCCATGGGATAGTAGTGCCAGTAAGTTAATTGTAGAAGACTTAAATAATCATACACAATAAACACACACTTATAAGAGATGCATAAGAACTAGAACTTGAACTGACCCTCATATTACAACACAACAATGATCTTATTATGCAATGAGTGTATCACAAGGTATTTTTTAGAAGCGAAATTTCGTCAATTGGCTCTTTTTGGCCATTTTCCGAAAATAAAAAATATTCACCAATTTATTAAAAAATTGCCTATTTTTTACATAAATATGACTAAATTGATAATATTCACCAAAAATTTACAAGTTTTAATAGTAAATTATATGTTTTTTATTGAATATTTGCCTACATATCTATATGTATGATTTTTCAAACCAAAATAGTCACCTAGAATACTATACATAGTATAATTTTTGAATCCATAACATCTGCCCACCCCTTCTCTAGGAGTGACAGGGACTTTTTATACTAAATACATGACATATTACATGATGACAAAAACATAACTTACCAAGATAATACTAGATTGAACCAATTCAAGAATCAGAGATTCTCAAGTTGGTCATAATTTTGTTTGTTCTCTCATTTATGAAAATGGAATGCTAACCAATTGCTAAAGTATAGGCGCATAAAATTACTTTGTTACTCCTAGTCAACATACTTGTCAATATTCAATCATGCTTTGAAAGGACACAAAAGCATGTTCTTTAGTAGTCTTGGAAATAATCTTTCCCGCAAATATATAGCATGGTGGTTTTTTATTTGTCAGTATCTCATCCCATAGCCTTTTGTTCAAGCTTGCAATGGCATATGAGGTTCTATAGCATCTATCAATGGTTATGTAGACTTCCTTAAGATTCATAGAAATAAATTAGAAACTTAGAAATTCAATCAAATATAGTTCAATGCCTTTAGACTTAATTCAAGAAACCAACATAGATAATGACAAGATATAATGTAGACAAAAATAAAAGGTGGAAAAGATAATTAAAAAATGGCCAAAAGTGTTCGAAAATGGAGATTCATCATCTCCCCTGATTGAACTTGTTGCATGTCCTACTAATTTTTAGAGTCAAAATAATCTAGATAGGCATGCTTTTCATGGATATTACTTTTTTTGTAAGGTGTTTAACCATATTCTCCCATTGTATAATATCCCAATTGAGCTTCTACTTCTGCCCATAATGTTGTTTCTTCATGAATATTAACAAAAAAATAGAATTGATATCTAATGTTGGAGCACCATAAAAAATGAAAGTGAAACCTTAAGCGTGTTCACTACCTTTCAAATCTCCTAAAATAATTTATGTATCACTTGGACCTAGTCAAATTTGTGTTGAAATTTGAATATGGCAAGGGTTCTATGTTTTGAAGTTCGGGATATAAAACTTCCCACCTCTACTAATAACCAAGTAAATAATCATGGGTGTATTGATGGACATCTCTCACACAAACTGCAAGTGTAACCCTTTGAGATTGCTTTATATATGCAGTTGGACAAAGTTTTCTTAGTAGGTTTTTATGATATAATATAACCATAGGAGGAACGTTATGTTCACATATTACCCATGCATGGTGCTTAGAAACAATTAACTAGGCTAATTCTAGGTGACACTAAACTTGGTGTACCAAGAATGAGGTGAATAACCTTAATTGGACATCTACCATAAATTGTTTTCAATTCCATATTCTCTTATTAGCCAACAAGAATTCATGCTAATACAATTTAGACATCAAATTTTTATCTTCTTAATGACACATACAATATACTTGACAAAATCCATCGTATGTAAAGATTTTACAAGAATTACCTTCAACCAGTGTATGGATTTGGAAAGAGAGCCATTATTCCTTCAAGAAAATAGCATAAACAAGGAGGGTGTCATATAGACAAGGGATTTTAGGGCTAGTATGTGCATATTCTTCTGATCTTGCTTCAATTAATTTACCTTGGTTTTCATCTCCTAGGAATCTTGTAGAGATTCTCACATCTTATTTCATTATTTCCACGAATATTTGCATCTCTCCCTTGTTTGGTTGTAAAATGATGCCCACTACTCTCAGAGTTTTTTTATGGTTTAAGATATGCCTACAATTATATAATACCATTACTAAATGACTCAATAACAGTCTTCCAATTTATCACCTCGATCAAATTACCTCATATGTTTTTGTTGTTATAGTTTCAAACATAATTTATTCATGGGATACTTTGGAAGTTTGGTCCCTTTTGTATCATTACCCAACACTTTTGTCTCTTCTACTACAATTCTAGGCACTTCAATCTCTTCTAACACAATTTCAGTCATATTCTCCTTTCAAACATCCTATGTTGTTCCTATAGCAATAGATGTATCAAACCCTAGTTTTGTAGTAATAGGTTTGTCAAGCCTCACTTTTGTAGCAATGGGTGTGTCAATCCATTCTTCTATAGTAACAGGTTGGTCAAGCTCCACTTATGTAGCAACAATTTGGTCAAACCCCACTTTTATAACAAGTTAGTGATTATTTTCAACATCACACGTTCTCTACCCCACTTAAGGTGATATTTAAGGGACCTAATTAAAGCATCCAACTAAATTTTTCCTATGGGGTTTTCTTCCCCAAGCCAAGTAGGGTCCTTCTTTATGAGTTTTTTCAGTTTGTCATGAAATTTTCAAGCATAAGTAAGCCTAGTTTCTATGGTTTCCTCAAACAATTATCCACAACAAAATGCTTACCTCGCTTATTGGTTTTATTGGGTGTTCATGAAAATTCAATAATTTCCTCCTTCTCTCTTTCAAGCTTTTCTTCTGCGGTAGCCATGCTCTTGGTTCTTCTATGTTTAGGGTTTTCTTGTGTTCATTTTATAACTCACAAATATTTCCACCTCTTGTACTAAATTTTCAGTTTCCTCTTCTTCATGTATTCCTAGTTCAACTGCCACTTCTTGTATTGAATATTCATGTTCCTCTTCATCATAAATTTATGGTTTTGCTGCAACTTCCTACATCTCAATATTACCAACCCTTGGCTCTACTTCCTCCATAATATCATCCTCTCTATGTTCAATAATGAATTGATCCCATGTTCACCCTTCTAAGGAGAGGGCATGTTCAACCAACAATTTTATCAATATTTAGTGGGTCATGCTCCTCCGAGGGTGAAAAATTCATTTGACCATATTGGCCATTAGTTGCAAACTCTTAAATAGAAATAATGGTAAACTAGAAAGATGTCAGTGTAAAAAATGAGAAAGAAATTTAAAATGATAAATATACCACAAACTATATCTACCTTCACATGTGAGGTAATTATGGATGTAGAAGGAAACATCATGCCAAAGAGGGCTTAATGATCTCCTTTCCACCCCTCTTTCTATATCAAGCACCTCTTCTCCTTCCACCAAAAATTCAAGCCATGCATTGGTTACCATAATCCTTTGTTCAACCCACTTTTTGCCATCCATGGATATTCCAATCACCCTTGCAATGGTAGCCTCTAAAACCAAAACATGAACCCTCTACGCCATAGCTAAAAGGTTACTCAAAGCCCTTTCAAATACCAAGGCTACCCCATTTTCAAACCCCTAGACGTTTTCAAAATATATCATCCAACCAGCAGTGAAAAATATTCTTAAGGCCTCAGGGTTTGTTTGCAAAATGATAATTCCCATTGGTTCTCGCCGAATGACATTGGCCCCCATTACTACTAATAAAATTGTTTATAAAGAATGCAGTGCTCTGTTTCTTTTGAAGTTTACAGTTCTATGGCATGCAGAATCAAAGAAATAACAAACTATACATTACCATGCGCATAAAAAGAGTAGCCAAATTCCAAATTTGGCAATATGGTGACATGAACAATAATGATAACATTTATAATTCCATTAATATTGTGACAAGGACATGGTAATTTAAAGATAATTGGCACAACATGGATGGTTTAAAGTATGGGAATGATGTATATGATAGTTTGAGGTGTTTCATATAGAGAAACCCCCATAGTATCCAATTAATATTACCCATGTCAAATCTACATAGCCATTTGTCATAATGTGTGTAGGCCACTCCCTCCCCCTAATTGAAAATTTGTTCAAATCCACGTGAAGGATATCTCAGTGAAGAAATGAGTGGATATAGGTTGGTGACAACACATAGGAAGATAGGATTTGAGGCAAGGAGATATTTTGAAAGAAATATAAGTATCCAAAAGACTTAACTAAATCATTAGAGAAAGTGAGAAGATATACATCTTAGTTGGCGGTCGCATGTTTGAAGATCATATTCCTACAAGTGTGTAGTGATTTGAACAACAAACTTTGATACTATAAAGTGGGACCCACTTTATAATAGTCTTTTGTAG
>JASDQU010684499.1:35137-62540 GCA_032191745.1 Picea mariana
ATGAGAGTTGGATTCCTCATTTCTCACTTGGATCTGAGAACTACAAGCTGGGTCTTGTATAAGAGAGTTGGATCTCTCATATTCAATTTAAGTTGAAGATATTAAAGGGTTGATTTTATTTGAATTCATTCAAGTTAAATAAATAAAAGAATGATATTTTATCTACTTCATACAATTTGTGTTATACCTGTTTATGAATAATTAAATGAACTACATATATCTTATTCAGTGAATTTAGTTAATCTATTAAAGTGTGAAAAGTAGTCAAAAGTTTCAGACACTGATTCACCCCCCCCCTCTCAGTGTTAGTGTGTGTTTCAACAAATTGGTCATACCTACCCTCATCTATAATAAAGTCTTTGAAGGTATATATTAGGTGTAAGAAATTAATAAGTTGTTGGTCATCATCAAAGACTCTCCAACTAGTGATATTGCCAGGGATCGAAGGCCTATACAAAAGTTCAACAGAGAAAGTGTCAGGCATCAATCCATCTGAAGGTATTAGTCTGGATGCAATATTGGCCAACAAATCAACATCAAAGTTTTACAAATGGGGAACATAACTAATGTTAAATGTGATGAAAGATTTGATGAGTTCCCATACTTCTAATTGATAATGTTTTAAATGACTTGAAAGACAATGGATGGTGTTTATTAACTATCTTATGACAATTTCAGAATCCCCAAGTACCTTAATTTTCTCAGCCTTGAAGTCTACTTCCTTTCTTAATCCTTGCAACAAAGATTTGTATTTGACAGTGTTATTGGTGCATTGGAATTCTAGTCTACATGTAATTACTGTCTTCTTTACTCTCAGATATTTCAGTATGCATCCAACACCTGCACCTTCTAAAGATTTGGATCCATAAAAAAATAGTTTCCACATGTTAGGATCCCCTTTCTTTGTTACAACATCTGATCTTAAGTTTTCAAATTCTTTTGTTTTAGCGGGGTTAGTAGAATTAATGAGCATTTCCAATCTATCTCTGGAAACTATGTTAGGCTTTACATCAAAGGAACTGTTACTCTGATATATTATATTACAGTTGGCCTCGACAATATGGGTGAAATGAAGGATTCTATATCGTGTGTTATATTCCGCAAGAGATGATGTTTTAGCTATGAAATTCTCAAAAAACGTCTTGTATGAACAATTACCCAAAATTGAGTTGTTAAACATCATTGGTTCATTTGGGTCATTCAGGTCAATAACTACATGTTTCATATACCTCTTCCTGTCAAATCTAATTTGATTCATTTTACCATTGTAAGGAAGCCATAAATGAGACAAATCTATAGCAAAGTAACCATTCAACATAGTTGACCAATCTTGACATAATAACATGCCATAGTTATCAGGTATGTCTACTATGATTATGTCAATGGTTTGATGAACATTTGAATTAGCAGACATCCCGATCAAAACATTTTTCAATTCCCCAATAACTTTAACTCGAATTCTGTCTAACTGAATAATTTGAATGTTAGATTGTTCAGGTTTGATATTAAGCTTCTCAGAGACCTTGAGGGGAATGTCATCAGATGAGGTTCCTTAGTCTACCATACAATTATGATCATTCCTATTAAATATTTCAAAAGTAATGAGGAAAGGAGGGGTGGTAGATCTAGACCTCTTCTTGGTTAGAGACACATTTTTTGCTAATTGACTCTTCGATGGAGTGCTATTGTTAGAAGAACTTGCCTTGGTTGTTCCCTTTGTTCCAATGTTAATTTCTTTTGTGCCACTAAATTTTTTCCCTTGCAGAGTTTTAATAAAACTTTCTTGAAGTTGTGGAATCTTCATAAGCTCAAATAAGGAAATGTTGTCTTTAGTCTTCTTTAGATATTCTAGGAAATCATATTCCAACCTGGCTAGGGGTATGGACGAAGAACTAGGTTTTGTATTTGATCAGTTGTTTTATGGTTGGAAGATGTGGTCTTGGAGGGATTATGAGTAATGTTGGTGGGAGAATATTATTGTTTGTTAATGGACGTGGTGGGAGAAGTAGGATTAGCAGTTATGGGGGTGTCATTAGAAGCCTTCTTGCAGGTACTCCTGGTAGTAACATCGTTTTATGACACATGTACCTCTTCTATTTCTTCTTCATCTCGACCATAAGTAGTATACTAGAACGAATTTAACTATTTCTCTTCAGGATTTTGATATTCTTGAGGTTGTTCTTGTTGTTCCTGACTTTCTTCTCCTTCTTCATCGAATTCAGTCATATTATCTGTTTCCCAGGTTTGAATATCCTCAACAATATCTTCCATGTTAATGCCTTCCATTTGAGAAGGAGTGTTTTTGTTGGTTGGTGGAGTTTTTTTATATTTCTTGGGGAGGAACCTAAAGAATTTTTTCTGGCTAGAGGATCCTTCTCCACCACCGTTCTTCAAGTCTATCAGATCGCTGGATAATTTCTTAATGATCCTCTGAAGAGATTCCATATCCATTGAATCAAAAGGCCTTTTATGTTCATTGGGTTTGGACACATTAGATTTACTTTTACCTTTGTCCTTGGAAGGCTCAGAGATAGAATTCCCTTTTAAACTCATCATATTCTTCTCAAATTTAAGGGCCTCTTGGAAAGCTTCCTCAAGAGTTCCTTTCTCAACATTTTTGACATACATGGCCATGGACATGGGTAAACCAAAGGTGTAGAATTCAATAGTAACATCTTCAGTAGGTTTATAAGCGTGTGGAATTCGTTTCAGTAGTGTGAGGAACCATTGGTTATAATCAATTATCAATTATTTCAAATCCATCTTGACTCTCGAGATTTCTAAAACCCGAGTGGCTGGTGTCTTATTTTCCCCAAACTTCTTGAGAAAAATGGTTTTGAAGGTTCTCCAAGTGGTAATAGAGACTTCTTATAAAGAGAAGTGCCATGTCAAATCTTTCTCTTTAAATGTAATGGGAAAAAAATGACGAACGACATCTTCATATCTAATGTCATGTAACCTAATAGCTAGCAGGAATTTTTTCATGTGGTTTTCAGCCAAATATTTTTTTTCAAGGTTGAATTTTGGTAGGAACTTCTTAGGGTGCTTCGGAATTTCATGATGAATCCCTGGTACAACAACTGCGTCAGAAAACAACCAAGGATGGTAAGGAGGTAGATTTTGGTTTTCATTATCTCCAACCATGTTTGGAGGTTGATAAACAATAATTTGATGTGGGTTATAGCCAGGTTCAATCTCATATTCATGTCCTTCTTCAAATTTTTCCTCTGACTTGTTTCTTGGAGTGTAAGGTGGTGATTTAGGAGGGGAAGGGGGTCTACCTCCTGCTCCACCAACTAACAAATTTTTTTCAAGGCCAAAGTCAGAAGTCTCGGGAAAATTGGACACATCTTCAGGTACGTGATACTCTGGGGTTCCAATTGAAGAGTTTCCTTGATAGGAGTCTAGGTTGGTGAAGAAGGGATTTATGTTGCAAATGTATTCCTGATTTTCAGGAAGAGAGTAGTCTAGAGGAATCATTTTGGTCTACCTGCTCAATTTCCTGGTCAGGGCACAGTTGGTACGTTCAATAGAGTTTCTGACTATGGCATCAATCTCTGAGATGGTTAGGATATGAGGCTGTGGAGAAGAAAAGGTAGATTTGGGATGAGTTGAAGCGTGGTGAGTGATGACCTGAAATGGAATGTTTAGATTGTACTCCAAAGGAAGCAAAGTGTGCTCAGAGTGAATTTGGTGGGAACCACTTGATGAGGAAGTGTTTACATGCGGAACAAAATGAGAGGGGTTTGAGCTTCTATTTGTATCCATTCAGTTCTATGGCCCTTCTTCTAGCGCCATTTCTATTGATGGGCCAAAATGACCCATTCAATCAGATAAGGGAAAATGCCCTATGGCAGGTCCCAATTAGACCCACTCTCATTTGGGATAGGTTTCCAACTAGATTTTGGCCTGGTTAGCATTTTGACTACTATGCTAACTAAATATGAATCCTCTCAAATTAATTAAAATTAAAAATTCTAACAATCTACTTCTAAGCTAAGATGAATGATTACAATCCTAGGATGCAGATTCTAATCTACTCTAAACTAACCCATCCTAATCGGGAACAAGCCAAAATATGAGTACAGTAAGACATTTGTATTACTTGTACATAAGAAATTCATATAACAAGTAACATGAAGGCTTGACAACATAACCAGTTGGAACCCAAATAATTGATTGATTAACTAAATCATACGGTCGCTATACTCAAATTGAAAAATCATGGCAACTGTAAACATAAGAACATTAATTTAAAATTATTTCATAAACCAACATTCATATGCTACAAAATAAGACATGCATAAATTGAATAATCACATTCATACAAATTTACACCACAATCTTCATAAATGTCTCATGTTATTTATTCATTTGAAAGTAATGATACCAAATGCATTTCAAAAGAACCAAAGTCCCAGTCCCTTTTCCATTCATTTAATGTATAGAGGGACTATGGAAGCCCTTCGCATTCCTTATCTTCCGAATGGTCAGGATCCTGAAATGATGCTTCGGTTTCCTTTCCTAATTAGGACATTAAAATAATTACAGTAAAATGATTGTTCTATAAAATTTTGGTTACAATGAGATGATTAAGAGGGTTCCAATAATTGTGATTTCGCATCTATGAATGCCTTCCATATTTTGAAGTCTTTGAGTATGGAATCCACTTGACATAGTTGCATTCTTTCCAGGTCTTCCTCTCTTTTTCACATGGGAATGCTAACATCCATCTTCAAGGTATGTTCAACACGTTGCACAAAATCTTCTATCAGCATGATCATTCTGGAGGGTTGGATTAGTATTGTTTCAATAACCCCCACACTGATTATGCCAATTGCTTCGATGGATTTCAGGATGAGGTTTCTTTTGGTATCCACATATTTGACCATTATTTGGGTTGATGAAGCCTTATCAATATCCCTCGAGGAGTCCATCCTGGACCGTAAGAGTAGTCTATTTGGAGATCTCCATAGCTCTATGCTTGAAGTAGTGATTTGCTCATGTGTCTTTAGGATGTCTCTAATTGTTTCCATCCCTACATCCAAGAGTCGATGATCTATGATTCTTCGTTCATATGAGTATATTGGTAGGGTATTTGAGAATTCCTTCTGTGAGTCTTTTCATTCTGTGACTCTATTGTAGGCTTCTAGGGATTTTTGGTATTTTTCATAAATTTATTTCACTTGTGCATTCAACTTTGTTTGATTAGACATGACCATCAATACTTCGTTAAGTGCATAGAATAACCTCTTCTGTGCATCCCAAAGTTCTTTGTTCTTTTTAGTGGCCTCTGCTTTTATGGTTTCCAGAGTGGCTGTTTGATTTTGTCTTTCCTCCACTGCTTTCTTCAAGAGATTGTTGTCTAGTTGTACCTTCATGATTTCCTTTTTACTTCTTTCTTTAAAAGGTCTCAATTCAACCAACTCTCCTTTGAGTCTCGTCACCTCCTGATCATGTGTGGTTTTAATATTCTCCACCTCACTCAAATGGGCCATTTGGGTGAGGGAGGTTGTTTCATTGAATCTTTCCTGGGCCTTGAGCTTCCTTTCCATCTCATCTTTGTAGATTTTGTTTGTTATATTTCCTTCCTGTGTTCACTAGCCATAGCTTCCTTAATGGTTTCCAAGGTCATGTCCAACTCAATGACCTTGGATTTTGCACCATCAAGTGCTCCTGTGACTTCATGGACCGACATTATGTTCACACCAACAAAAGATTTGAGCACTGAGGCTGCTTATATCGCATTATCCTTCAAATATGGTCCAGATTTCCATTTGATGCTCCTTTCAGGAGCTTCTTGGCTCACATCCACTTTTCCTCTTTTTCTCTTAGGGGTTATCCTCTCAATAACTCGTGTCTTGTGGCTATAATAGTAATCATCGACGATGACTACTACTCCTTTGAAGTTGAGTTGTTTAGAAGTGAGTGATAAACTCCCTGGGATGGAGGCTAAGGGAGTGCACTTCTCTATCAGGGTGATAACCAAATTGGTATTGGGGCTTACAGTGATGATTACATTGTCACTTGCTAACATGTTGTCTTGAGCATCGAGAATATCGATCTTATCTTTTTTTTTCCTTTTCCTGGGATCAATCTTGTGTGGTCGACGTTGATTGTTTTGTGTTTATTGTTTCTCCTTCACATGTATTATTCTTCCTTGGGGGAATATATTTATTCCAGATTTTCTCCATTGCATCTTGTTTCTCCTCTACATCCCTCTTGTTCTTTTGTTGGTACTTTTCTTCAGCTTCTTCATCTTTTCTCGTCAGTTCAACTTCTTTCTCCCTCTTTTTCTTCTCTTTCAATTTTATATTCTCTTTGTCTTTAGCAAGAAAGGTCAAAAGTACATTGACTTTTGATATTGGGGACAGACAAATAGTTATGAAACGTTATTTTGTCGAATCAGATTACCGTCGAAACTTAATCAAAGGATCCATATGTGCTCAAAGAGGTTAGCAGTCGTACTAGATAAGTACTTTATTGCTTGAATTAGTTGCCTCATGAAGAAGAACTCTCATTCTTACCTGACCGATTCTATGGCTTCCTATCCTGGTAGTAGAGATTCCTTTCCTCTACCTGCCAGTCTGCAAGTCAAGACTTCCTCTCACTTACTCTCCCATATGGTTTAAAGTCGTTGCTTTCTCCCTTGAAGGAGGATGGCTTTGAATTGTTCTAGCCTCAGTGTTTTATCCTCCTCTTCCTCTTTCCTTATCTAGTTTTGAGCAACATCGATGGTGAGCCTTTCTACTACTTCTTCAAAACTTAAAGTGCTTTGAAATACATCTTATGGGAACTGGGACTCCTACATGATTTTTGGCGTCAACTTGAAGGATTTCCTGTGTTCATACACCACATTATGGGGGTCATGGGAATTGGGCTCTTCGAGACTGAGGCATAATTCCTTTAAGTGTTTCTGCTTCCTTTTATGCTTTCTTCTTGTTCTATAAAGAGTATGAGCCTATGTGGAGGGGAAAAATTGGCTAGTACCTTTCGTTCTTTTTTGATAGGTAGGTATTGGCCTCTTTATCCATAGTCTGGTATGATATTTACTTGGCCAATAAATTATCAAGCACATATTTGGGTAGTCGATGTGGTGGTCCTATGGCCCTGTATATCCTGACATAAGTATGGTATTTTTTCATATACCAGTCCTCGATTCCCTTTTGGTTTTTGATAGCCACTGGAGAGATGTTGTGTGGGAAAATAGTAAAGATGTCCTTGTGTAAGGGGGCGAGGAAAAAGTCACATATCTCATAAAAATATTCCTTGCAGTTGACTTCCCATAGTTGTGAACAATACAAATGGATCGAGCCCTTTTCTGGGGTCCAAGCCTAACTAAATGTAGGGAATGAATTGACTACACACATAACATCTATGAGATAATAGGACATGTATAAGCCAAGATTTTTCATACCTTTAGGATCTTCGATATGCTTAGCGATGCTGAAAGAAAGGATGTTTGCCTAGTTGAAAGCTTCACCCTTTTGACTACTGTGTAAGCCATATAAAACCACTCCATCATGAAATGGGTGCTAGTTTCCTCACCATAGAGTTTTCATATCATGGTATTCAACATTATCTAAGGGATTTCAAAGTATTGTGACAGGACATACCTTTACCCCTTTTTCATTGGCCATTCTTCATCGAAAAACTAGTCATCCATTAGGTCTCGAAGTCTTCATGTTCGACTCTGAATTGGTCTAGGAACGACTCGTCCAGAGATACTGTAGGTTCTGGGGTCTCATATCTAGCTCGGATGTCTTCTGCTTTGAGTGAAATGATTGGGAAACCTGAAGCATTGACTATTTGTATTGTATCTTTCTATAGATATGTAAAACACCACCTAGCTGTGTCATTGTAAGGAAACAACTCTAGGCGGGCAACTACTGTATGATTGCTACTTTTTCGGATGCTCCTATATCTATCGATGTCTGGGTCACTAGAAATGAATATTTCATTTTGGAAGACATCCATAATATCAGCATAGCTAAGGTAGTGTTCCATTTCATCGTGGCTATTCATATCGACGATATTGAATGACTCAGGGATTGTGGTTGAGGTAGGTGTTCTAGAGGTTTGGAGTTTTCCCTTTCTGGTCAACATCTGATACATCTCACCGCCTACGCAATAGATATATAAGTAGTTAATAGATTCATTACAAAGACATAAATACTAATAATCAAATGATTCATAGACCAATGACTCATAAACTAGAGACAATAATTAATCAGAACAAGAGAACATAAATTCGTGAATGCAACATTTACCCTCCTTAGTGAGCAAGTGGAAAAATTTAGAGTTTTGACGTTGTATAAACACTTTACAAATTCCCTCCAAAACATAGTGTAATCAATGAATAAGGTGCGATACAACTTAGACCAGGTCAGGATAGTACACAGTAAAATAAATGCATTCGCGGGCGCTAGGAAGTTATAACTGTTGAGGAGTGGGAAGATTGAAAAGACGGGATCGCTGAAAAGATATCGTCGTCGGAAGTTGGTATTGACAAGATATGTCAAAAATAATACGGGGCAAATTCTGACGATGGTAACTCATAAATGGGCCACTTAATCTTAATTACAATGCTTAAGTTTTAGTGATGACCCCTTTAACGTTCATCGATATGATCATTGGGTACCAACCTTCTCTTTAATGGTAGTGATCTGATCCAAATTATTTTCGGAACAAAATGAAAGCAAAGATATTACAATAAAATACACATAAATATTTCTAGAAACAAATAAATACAACAATACATGATTTCTATTAATGAAAAAAATGTATAGAGACTGTAAAAATACAGAGTGCAAGACTCGCTAGAATGGTGGCATCTTTATCTCTGACAAGAGATGTGACAACTACGTTCATTCACAAGAAGATGAGTACAATGAGGCTTTGAAGGCATTTTTACAATAAACATGAATGCCAAAACCCTAGACATCCAAAAACCTAACCCTAGGAGATGAAGCACCAAAATTCATGTGGGCCTTGTTGGGGTAAGTTAGTACATCAACTTCCTGGGGTCGTCACTTTTGCATACGATCTTAGTTTTAGGCGTGTGATAGCCCGTTGGAAAGGTATTTTTGAGAAATATGCACTGAGATGAAAACCACCAAAATAGTCCAGTTTGACTAGATGGGTGGCCACCAATATCCACCTGGATGTTGTGTAGGGCTTCAATATAGCCCCAGAAGTGAAAAGCCCATAATTACAAAGAAGTTTCCCCATTACAGAGAAATGTGCTGAATTGAAAACTATCAATATGAGCCAGTTGGAATTTGGAACAGGGGGGTGGCCACCAATATCCACCTAGATCATGATCAAATTTTAAGGTAATTTTGGGGGGAAGGTATAAGATTTCTATGGGGAAATTCCCCCTAAACTAGGTCTAAGGAATATACAGAGTGATAAATCCATTAAAAGACCGACTTATCTCTAATATACCCCAAACAATTCTAGACTAAGTGATAAGAGAAAGAGAGAAGATAAGGTTAATGAGTACACCTTGAATCCTTACAGTTGATGTAGACCTTTTCCACTTGTTGTTTCCTCTTAGATCACATATCTCCTCCCAAAGTTGATCTGCAAGGGGTTAAGAATACAACGTAACAACATACAATCTCTAGTAATCACTTAAAAGCCTAAATATAGATATAAATGTTGAAATTAGCAAGAACATGTACACATAGGGTTTTGGGACAAAGATAATCTCTTTTATTCAAATTCAAGATGAAAGGTTGCAACCTTTGCTTGCAAAGACCGCTCTATGAACCAATTCCAGGCTCCTCTATTATGGACCCAAGTGCATAAATCCCACACAGAATTCTCACAACCAACATACCATCAATGGAAGAAGGAAGGGTTGCATAGGGAGAATGGATGGAGGGGAAAGTTGAGGCTAAAACTTAGAGTAAGATGAAAAACTAGGGCAATGAGAGGGAAAGTATTTTGGGATAGTTTTCTTATTCTCTTGCTCATATGTCTAAATGACTCCCCAAGACCTCTTTTTATATGAGAAAAATATGGTTATTCATTTTGGGGATGGGCTAAAAGGGGTAAATTGGTTAGGAAACCATCCATAGCCCATAAGCTCCACCGAAATACATTCAATTTTATATTTTTTCAACTTTTGGAGGTAAACGTGGGCTACTTAGCATGAAACAAGCATATGTACATGGGATAAATAACATGAAACACACGTGTGTATGAAGACTATTAGTGTAGCAAGGCACACACATTATCCAAAAAATGGTTTTTTAGAAGGAAAACTCTACAGTATGTTTGGAAAAGTATGCAAATGGATGGGCCAATGTTTTGGATGCATAAATGTGGAATTTTTGGACTATAATAGATTCCCCCTAATGTGTAAGGTCATAAGAGAAACTGATGTTCAAATACATTACAATATATTTACACAGTGGGAAGGCTCGGAGTTGAGTGAGCCCAAGACGAGTGTTCATGAGTGTGTCATCTGTGAAATAACGATAATCTCTCCGAGGGGGGCATACCCATGCTCGAGATAAACTAAGCATGTCTACCAATCAAGTACACTACAACTCCATGTCATATAAAATAATCATGACTACAAGACAAATATGAATGTCTATATAAAGTATAGCCGCGGACAATACACAACAGATCTACATCTCAAAATCATCCAAAGATATACAAGTACAATGTGATATGCATCTTCATGAAGCATCAATTCCTATAGTTGGAGATGATAACTTCATAGCTCAAGCAATGAATTCAAGAACTTCAAAACTCAAGTAGGAGTATAATAGTTGTGTAAGACTCACTACTCTGAGGTCTTCGACATGCCTTCGGGGAAAGACTAGAGGACCTCAATCATCAGGAACATAAATTCATTGATTTTGAATCCAAACTTGACTGGATTCTTGGGATGACCAACTCATGAAAGTCAAGAGATCAACTGCAGAATGACCAACTCAGGTTGGATAAAAATTCCCTTGGACAAAAGAACGACACAATTATGAGACTCAGGAAGCATATTATTGACATAAGTATGTGACACATGAGGCACCACAAACTCTCCATATGTTTGGAAGAGTAACCAAATGGAGGAAGACACAACTCTATGTAACGAGAATAACTTCCTAAGGTCATACTAGATCCCAATGCTTGCAGAACAAACAAAAGGATGTGCTTTGTCCAAGGACGATTGTCTTGCTTCCGATAAGAGATAATGTACATCTCATCCCCTCTTTTTGGAATATTTCATTTTTTTGTTTCTTTCAAATTTTTAACGAGCTTTGAAAAAGAATAAAATAATGCTACGTTACAAAGGAGGAACGAGTGTCGTGGGAAAGAAAACTAGTTCCAATCACATGGAACATATTGATGCTTAGTGAAAGGAGACATGTGTAGGATAAGGAAACTCAAGGAAATTTCTCCATGGGTCAAGGCATCAGATCGCAACGACAAAAAATGCTACAAAGATTGCATCTAAGGAATTCTTTAAAGGTTCGGTGATAGCAACATGAAGCCGACATTAGGCCAAAAATGCAAGGATGAGTTATGAAATGCGATTACAACATGACACAACAATACTCCTTCCATGTGAAGTTTTACGAGCCCAAATAAGGTAAGCTTGATGGATATTCACGTTTAGAGAGTCTGAAAAACACTAAAATAATACTCCATAGTATTCCTTTTTCATAATTAGTCCAGTCGGTCTAGAAAAGGGTTAAAGTTATACTGAAAGGACGTCTCTTCAAAACCATTTTAATGAGTGCGACAGAGACAAGATCACTCGGCTATCTTTTCAATTTTAAGGAGTCTGAAAAGAGCTTAACTATGGACTCACAACTTTTTTCAAAATTTAGTCTCCTTAGCCCAAAAAAGTATAAAACATAATTTAGGAGAATTCTCCCGATGAGACATGTCTCCCAAGGTGTACCTTTTTCCCAGGTAATCTATTGGCCGAAAAAAGGGTTAAACTTATGCCAAATAGATATTCCTTCTGGACCATTTAACGAGTGTGAAAGGAACAAGGTCACTCAACGATCTTTTCATATTTAGGGAGTCTGAAAAGAGCTTAACTATGGACTCCGAGGGGGTTCCTTTTTCATAGATAATATACGAGGCCCAAAAAAGAGATAAACCAAAACCAGTGAGAATGGCTCTTTTTCACAAATTTAGTCCCTCGCGCCCGAAAAAGGGTTAAACTTATGCCCGAGAATACTTTCCTAGTGAACTAAAGCTCCAAGGGAATACCTTTATTCGTAAATTAACCATCCAGACCAAAAAAGGGGTAAAATACTGCCAGATAGATGTGCCTTCAAATTTTAGTTTGACGAGCGTGAAGGTAACAAGATCACTCAACAACATTTTCAATTTTAGAGAGTTTGAAAAGGGCTTAAAGAAGACTCTAGGGAGGCTTCGTTTCTTAAGTAATTTGAGTGAGACTGAAAAGAATAAATAAATTCTCGTTATATGTTTCTTTCAAAGTTTAAGTGAGCTTCAAAGACAACACACCATGCTCTTAGGGAGTCCCTCGGGTGTAGGAAAAAAAATGAGGAAGAATGAGGCTTCAACACACAATCATGACATGACTAAAAGGACTCCCAAGCTTTTGGAAAACTCACAACATGGATGCCAAAATGCAGTGAAGGACCTACCTAGGGCATCCATGTAGAGGGAGGATCTACCACCTAATTATGACACTTCTAAAGCATCATACAAGGTTCTGTGTCGCACTTTGATGGGATCGATCCTATGGCAAAGAAGAAAAAGTCAACAAAATGCAAGATGCGAGGTGATGAGAACCTCACCTACATGTAAGTGTCGAAAAATCAACTTCATCACGGGATGATGTGAGTGTAACTCATCTCATAAAAACACCAAACCAAAAGAAAAGTTTCATATGAACAACCCAAATATCCCCCAAAAAGAAACTCAAGCACCCACCAAGCCAAGAATAGGGAAAAAGAGGACCAAAATGGGGAAAAAAGAGCCAAAAAATTCTATAAATGGGGGTAGAAAGCTCATTTTAACCATTGCACATTGGAAAATAACCAAAAAGTAAAAAATATCTCTTCCTTAAAATGTTGATTCAAGGAGCTACGATGGACGAAAAATATTCAAACTTGAACCAAGTGAGTACACATGACCTCTCTCATTATTTCAATTCATCTTTTATTGTTTATTTAATTGTTTAGAGGGTGCACACCCTAGGAAAAAAGTCAAGTATGTGTACATGGGATGTACACTCTCAACATGCGTATATACATGGGCAAAGTAAGACTTAGCACGCGTATATATGTGACTATCTTAAATACATACCGAGTACATCTCTTTAAAGATTTCAATAAAAAAATGAAACAATGGACTAACCTCAAATTACTTTTTATGCAACAGGATGTATGTTCACTGGCGAGAGAGAGAATATGAGGAGTTAGACATCTTGGTCAAAGAGGATCCAAGGGCCATTTGTTGGCAAAACAGGACCGCGGAGCAATAAAATAAAAACAAATGCGAAAACAAAACACAGAAGATACACAATACAATAGAGACACAGATTTACGTGGTTCACCCAGTGTGGGCTACATCCACCAGAGAAATTGCCAAGTCCTTCCTTTATTATTATCCAACATATGAAGGGATACAACCTACAACAAACCTGCTATAACTTCCTCTTCTTTCTCTCACAGTCTCCTATCTCAGAATACAATATTCACCATCAACCATAGCCGCAATACATTTCCCTCATAAAAGAGGGTTGTCTTCTAGGGAAACAAACCCTCACATAATATCTACCATTAGATCTGTGACCTTATAATGAACGGTCCAGATTTACAATGAAATTACAATATACATTTATAAGGCAATTCTTCCTTTGGGGGCTTTGCCCCTGAACCCCCACTGGGGGCCCGCTTGCCCCCAGACCCCCTAGTTGGGGGGATAACCCCCCCGAACCTCGCAAAGGGGGTTACCCCTCTGCACTCCCCTGCATGGAAGAGTGTACATACTTCTGGGATGTAAATACTTCATGGGGTATAAACACGGTTGAAAGAAAGGACCTCTGAATCAGGATGATAATCAGGCTCCACAACCAACACCATTGCCATGCTCAAGCAGTTTGGTATGTGGAAGTTATTTCAATGCCCATTCATGAGGGCATAACCTAGGTTACTGAATCATTTGATAGAATACTGGCAATCAGACACAAAGGCCTTAATTCTAGAGGGCCAATCATTGACTTCAACTACCGAGGATATATATTTTTTGACTGGCCTCTCGAGGAGGGGGGAATCGATTAACTTGAGGACTTTTCCTCCAAGACCACACAACATAGAGGATTATATTGGTATATACTGTGAGACTGGCACTGAGAAAGTAGGATCTCAGGTGCGAATTCATAACATAACAAGCCTAAACCTGTGGATAGTATTGTATATGATTGGGAGGATCACATGATCCACATCACTTCATCAGGATTCACGTGCATAGATGCATTTTGCAACTCAATGTCTACATGCCACCATATTTGAATGGAGCACTCACATGTATGAAAAAACAATTGACCGAATGCCAAAGAAGAAAAAACAAGAACTTCAAGTTTGGGACCGTGTTGTGTGCTTTATTTTTCGAGAGAGTGCCAAGCCTTAGCCCACGAGAGACAATACGAGGCCATATTGTCTCCTTTATAGCATTATGCAAGTGGGTGGATTTACTGCCTCGATAGGGTACAGGGAGAGTAAAAGAGGCATTCGACGAAAATTTCTTTGACTCATGAGCTCGTCAAATTCTTGCGATCGAAGACTACCCCTACACAGGGATCGATTTCTTGAGGGATCCTGATATGCCTATGCCCCGTGGCGAGGAGCGCAGAGAGATAGGTACAGATTATTATTTATATTTGAAAGTTATTTCATTTTTATTTTTTTAAATACTATCTTTTTTATGGTAACGTTAAAGAACTAACTTAGTAATCTATTATATACAGACATGGGACCAGAACGACCAATCGACTTTGCCAGGACCAGGCATCATCCTCGAGAGGATGTCAGACCAACATCAGAAACAGGACCAGTAGATGCAGGAGGGCCACCAACCAGAGAGGTTGAGAGAGTATTGAGATGAGTGGAGAGGAACCTGGCAACTCTCACTCATCCAGTGCCAATGGTAGAGATTGAGGACCTACCCCCAACCATTCAACTGCATGTTGTAGGGGTACCTAGGACATGGGTTCAGTTGTTCTGACGTCTTGTGAATGTCATAGTTCATTACACTAGGGCCAACATGCCTAATCCATAGCTATCACTAGACTACATGTGTGCCGAGAGAACTATTTTTGTACTCTCTTATTTAGTGAGAGCTTGATCCCAACGATGTATACTGGCTCTATTTGAGGCTTTATGGCCCACTTTTATAATTATGACATTGTTTTTTGGAAATATTATTATAAATATACATCTTTTTTCCTTATGGATAAAACATTTTGTACAAATGTATTTATATATGTGTGTGCTTTTAATTTTATGTGTGCAATATGCCAATCTAACACATGATTAGCCAATGTATTAGTTAGTTGATTAGATCTCCTAGGAACATGAATATAAGTAATATAATCAAAATAGCATTCTAAGAGATGTACCCTAAGGAATTGTTGGTGAAGGGTGGAATCATAGATACAGTACACTCCATTTAACTAAGACACGACCAATTGAGCATCTAGATAAACCCAGAGGTGAGAAATACCATGTGACAAGGCATCACATAGTAATTATATTATGACATTGTACTTGACAACATTATTGGTTGTTTAGCCCAGACAAATACCTCTAGAAGACATCAACTGACCAAAGGGCATGAAGATCACCCAAGCTACAGAAGCAAGCTTCTGAGTGTGTCGGCTAGCACCATTCACAAACCCAACATATACCTCAAATTCACTTGATATCTTCCACAGTGAAAAGAAACACAATAAACTATGCTTCCACGGAGCAAAAAGACAAAAATGTATAAATAAAATTATATACAAGAAGTCACGCCCAGGTGACCGACCTAAGCGTAATACTTCTTAAGGTATATCCATTTCTAGCCTCAGATAAAGAATTTCCCTTGAAATCAACCAGTTGATAGGCAACCTTTTCTAAAACTTTCTTAACAATGAATGGTCTGAACCACATGGGTTTGAATTTTCTTACCCCCAAGGGATGTTTATCTTGGTCATAGACTAGGACAACATCACCTTTGGAGAAAAATCTAGGGCAAATGGACCGATCATACTGACACTTGACACATTGCTTGTGAGCCTCATTGGCCAAGGCTGCATCTCGACGCTGCTCAAGATATAGGAGATGCTCTTCAAGTAGAGAAGTGTCGGGAAATAATTCCATTTCCAACGTAAGAGAGGGAATTTGGCACTCTATGGGAAAGAATTCCTCTAGCCCGTAAATGAGTTGGAAAGGAGAAAAACTGATAGCAGTCTTAATTGAGGTTCGATAAGCCAAATGTGTCGAGTAAAACATCAAATGCCAATTCGAATTGGCCAAATTGATCGTTCGTTGGAGAATAGTCTTGAGAGAATTATTAACAGCGTCCACTTGACCATTCACCTGTGGATAGTAGGGTGACACATGTTCTTTCTTAAACCCCATTTTTTATGTTAGCTCGGTCATCATCTTGTTCTAGAAGTGACTGCCATGGTGTGTGACAATCTCCTTCAAAATACCGAACCTAGCTACAATCTGATTAAAAATGAAAAGTGCAGTCGTTTCTCCATCATTACTGAAAGTTGGCATGGCGTCGACCCACTTAGTGAAGTAGTCTACTGCCATGATGATGTAACAATTCCCCCTAACTGAAGTCGGGTGACATGTAGTGAAATCAATCCCCCACTTAGTGAAGGGACCAACAACAATAATTGGAAACATGGGAGCAGGGTGTTCCCGCATCTTCTGAGAGAAGATCTGGCATGGGTGACACTTATTGGCTTCCTCTACACAATCTTTGATCATTGAGAGCTAGAAGTATCCAACATGAAGAATTTTTTGGGTTGTTTCCAACCCATACAACTGATTGCCACATGCTCGAGTGTGACAGTCATTCAACACAAGCTCTACCTCTTCATGAGTGAGACAACGACGGAGAATGCAATCGACTCCTCGTTGATATAAAATATCATCGATGATAATATAGTTCTGCACTTGATGGCGTATTCGTCGACGCTCATCGAGAGAAGCAGAGGAAGGGAAATTCAAAGTATGAAGATTCAAAAGTATATCTCCATACCAAGGGTCTGAAGATGCAATAAGGAAAATATCCCCATTGATCAATACTTCTTCATGAAAATCGTTACCACTTTCGATTGGAAGTTCCAAAATTAGTTAAGCAAAGACCAATGACTTTTTAGATTTCTTCAAAACAAAATCCAAGTCAAATTCTTGCAGGATGACTATCCATCGACTAATTTTCCCATCAATGAAATGTCATGTCAACACATATTGAAAAGGGTTCACGAAATCTATGTTGGTGGTCTTGTGAAGTAAGATGTAATGACAGAACCGTTGGACAGCATGGATAACTGCCAAATAAGATGGGTGTAGTTGAGTTTAGGTTTGACCAATCCTCGACTAAGATAGTAGATAACATGTTGTTCGAGCACGTGATCCTCTTGTAACAAGACCATGCCAATAATAGACTCTGTGGTAGTCAAATACAACAAAAAATCCTTTGCATAATCCGGAGGACTGAGCAGAGGGGCAGATGCCAGAGCATGTTTCAATGCTTTGAAAGAGTGTTTAGCCACTTCATCCCAATAGAATGGGACCTCTTTATTCAAGAGATGCATAAATACTTTAGTATTCTCGGCATGTTTGGCAACAAATTTTCGAATAAATTTATCTTTCCCCTGTAGACTTTGAAGCTGGGGATTTGTGCGCGGGGGAGGAAATTGAACTATTGGCTCAACCTTCAAAGGATCAACCATGATCCATTTAGTTGACATGATAAAACCTAACAAGCAACCCAATGTTACGAAAAAACTACACTTATTCGGATTAAGGAGAATCTGGTAGTAGCGACACCTCTCAAAGATAAGTCATAAGTGGGTGGGATGATCAGATCTCTTATGAGAATGTGATGCTAGATCATCAAGATACACCTCGACTATATGTTTGAGGTTGTGAAAGGCGAACGACGTGGCCCGCTGAAAAGTGGTTGCAACATTATTAAGGCCAAAAGGAATTTTCTTGTATGAGAATGCACCCTAAGGACATATTAACGTTGTTTTATGTTGATCCTTGGGTTTGATCTGAATCTAGTTGTACCCAGAAAAACTGTCCATAAAATAAAAGACCTCACAACCCGCACATTCATCGACAATATGGTCAATGAATGGGGTTGGAAAATTATCTTCCAGGCAAGATTTATTCAGATCATGAAAGTCCATACACACACAGATCATACATTTCTTTTTGTTGACAAGAACAGGGTTCAACACCCATTCTGTCAATTGCACTGGATAGATGAAACCAACCTTAATGAGTTTCTCTACCTTTGCCTTGATGGTCGTTTCCTTGCGAGGATTGACTAGGAGAAGCTTCTTCCAGACAAGATTAGCATCGGGGTAAGTTGTAATCTCGTGTTCAACTATATGTGGGTCAATTCCTGGCATATCCTCATAAGACCAGGAAAAAACATTGTGAAACTCTTTAAATAATTCAGTATATATATGAATCTCCTAGGAGGAACAATCTGCTTCGACGAAAACGTTTTCAATGACACCATGGGTTCTAGAGATGCCGATAGGGATCATTTTAGCTATACTTTCCATGTTTCCCTCGACATAAATTCCATGGATGGACAGAGGGTTAACATGACAAGTGGCATCTCCATTTACGGTCGTAGTGAACTCTCTTGCCTCTACTCTCCTCAGCTCAGGTAAAAAATAAGATATGTGTTGAAGATCGTCCCAAGGTCTATCCGGCCCAGTCATTGCCTCCAAAATCACCTCATAAGAGGAAAAGAATAATTCCAAAGGATCTTGAGTGGCAAGAGAGTCTTGAGCCCAAATAGGCTCGAGAATAGGATCTAGCTCCTGTGGGGGAGCTGGATCAGGGTTAGTCGAGGCTTGCTGGAAAATATTGTATGCAACCTCAATAGCGGATAAGGGAATAGCCATTCTAGGATGCTCTACCCCTTCCATCAAAGCTGGTGGGGAAGGTAAAGTCCATGGGTCATTAAAGTAACTCATTTGAAAAGAAGCGACTTGAAAGATCACAACCTTCAGCTAATCGGGGATAGATGAAATAAACTTGACATCATTGGTAGGTGACGGATAATCAAAAGTCTCCATTAGAGATGGAAACAATACGACACCTAAGTTGACAGTACGTGGCTGCGGGTTGTCAATCATCGGGGACATGGATGATCCCGATGAAGGTTCAGGATGCGAGAAGGATAACTGATCAACAGTTACTATCCAACCTTCATGAGGAAAACATAAGACCTGAAAAACGATGGATACAACTGCTATCATAACGTAGGTCCAACTCCATCCTAACAAAACATTATAGTCGAGAGGCACGGTGACTACTTCTACCTTGACACACATAGTTTTTCCCTCCAATTGCATGGGGAAGGAAGGAATTGTTCCATGTGGTATAAAATATCAGTCGTCAAACGTAGTTAGCAACGTCGACGATGGAAACAACTTAGGTTGGTCAATGCCCTTCCAACATACCAACGACATCATGCAAGTCGAGGCACCCTTGTCTACCATGTCAACGATTTTATGGCATACACCACTACTATCTGAAAAGTGACGTGGTGAGGCAGATGAGGTTTATAATCTGTAGTGTAAAAAACAATCATTCTTGAGTTAGTAGTCTCAGAAGCTCCCAAGATAGACAACAATGATTTCCTCTGTTAGGGGAAACTCTGGAGAACTTCCAGAGTAGACATTGTGCAAGGAATTTGTGCCAGATCCTCCACGACGAAGTAATTCTGAGCAACCCTTGCATTTGGGTTGTGAGAAGCTTTCTTAAACGCACCCTTAGGGATGCGAGTCATAGTTTCTCCCACAATATTATCAATGTGAAGAGGATGTGGTGGGTTGGAAGCTTCTTTTCCCTAGTCAACAGATTCCAACATTTTGTAATTATGAGCCCTGGTCTGCAGATGAGAATCTGATCTCATCATATAAGCGTTTATGGCTCCATTATTAGCATTAGGCGTGGGGGCTCCTTGATTTCCCCCAAGCAGATTCGTGGATGAGGAAGATTAAGCCATATTTTTCCCTTGTGGGAAAGGGTTGGTTAACAAAACAAGAAGTTTTTGTGCCAATAGCTTTTGGTCTTTCTCAAGCCAAGGGCATTGGTGAGTCAAGTGATCGTCCATGCAAATCTTACACGGAAACTTCACCTTCCTCTTTTAGTTTTTTCCCTTGCCAAAATTATTTGCATCCTTCTTATCCCCCTTACCCTTCTTTTTTTTAGATTTCCTCTTTCCCTCAGATTGTTGGTTGCCCTTGGGATTTGTTGATTGCACACTGTGTACATTCGATGTTTAGGTTGTGGAGGTAGATGAACTAGGAGTTTGGTTGGCCACAATTTGTTGAATCGATAAATGTTGTAACTGGTTAGTCAAGTGATCTGTGGGATTACTTTGTGCTCATCCTACTATGCCATCGGCATGAGGCCCAAACTTATGTTTTTTCTTGTCAAAATTTGACCGTGGTGCATTTGGAAGGATCTTGTATGGCATACCATATTGAGATTAAATCAACTCCATTTGCTGGGCTCTCATGATAGCCTCTTTTTTGAAATAAACCTCGGATGTCGTGACATAATTGGATACATAAGGAACTAAGGACTTTAGGAAGCACTTGAGAAAAAATGCGGTAGGGACCTTCAATTTGATCAATCTCTTTCGACGATGCCATTCTCGGATGTGATCTGAGATATGGACAACTTTTGTTTGCTCGAAGTTGGAAAGAAACTTGGTGCTAACATCATATCTCACTGGTAATTGGAAATGGTTTAGAAAAAACATAGCCAGGTTGTTAAAGTAAGCATACTTCGAGCTATCGAGCTCGATATACCATTTCGCAGCACCCCCTATAAGAGTGCATTGAAATAAACACAACTGAATGAAGTTATCCTTCAACAAGTTGGATGAGCACCATAAATGAAATGTTGTAACATGATCACCTAGATCTTTGTCAGGTTTTCCTTCAAACTTAGGGATGTCTGAGGGAAACTTAGTCGGCATGGGGGGCCAACGTGGATCATGACAGATCGGATCGCTCAAAAGCCTTGAAAAGTTTGGAAAATGAAGAGTTTCCAAGAAAGGTAGTCTAGATTAAGGTGGATTCAAAGGAAAAGAGGGGCCTGGATTTTGATTGGCACCAGGTTGCCAGGAAATTTTTTCCTGTTGGCCAGGGTTTTGGTAGAAACCATGGTGGCCCTAGCTAGTAAAAGGAGTTTGTGCTTGATTCTTCATCAGTGACAGATTTTCATAGTTGGATGACAGACCTTGTGTATGGAATTCTCCTTTCACGGTATTCCAAGGACATTGGTTGGGGATGCCCACAACCGACCCTCCTAGAATAGGTAATGAACCTTGTCTGGGGTTCCACTAAGTGTGGGAGGGATTCCCCCTGATCGACATCCCTTGCAAAGAAAATGAGCCTTGGCAGGGATTTCCAAGACCTTGTGAGGAGTAAACTCTTGGAATCTCTCCCTATGAAGTAACGAAGGCTTGCATAGGGTTTGGTTGACCAAAGATGAATTTTCCCACTAACGAGAAGGCAGATGATGAGAAAGTGTTGTTTCCAAATGCATCGAACAAAGAAAAAGGAATAGACCCTACTAGAGTCATATAGGACTGAGGCCCATGATTCCCTCCACTGAACAAACTATAGCTGGTGTTAAGCCCAAATGGCTACTATAAAACACCTTCGAGCGAAGGGGATAGAGGAGGGATATGACCCCCACCATAAGGAATAGCGTTAAACAAGGTTGTGGTGCCCGCGAAAGATCATTGTAAGGGAGCACTAGAACTCCCTACCCCTAGACCAATAGTCTGTAGAGTAGAGTAGGTTAAGGTTGAACTAGAGTTGAAACCTGGTATCCCATACGAAAAGGGACCACAAGACACATTCTGAATAGAAGGAACAATGGTCATAATCATTGAGGGGACTGTGCCACTGCTAGAAGTTGTGGGCGTCTAGAAAACCATAGGCATTATAGGTGGAGGTGGGGGAGGAGGCATGACACCCCCTCCCGCGACAGTCGAGATGGAAGTATGAGGACTCCCAAAAGAGGTAGCACTAGTCACTTCCATCATCATTTTTCTAACAAAATGGAATTCAAGTGAAGTCACCTTAGGAGGGACTATCTGAATAAGAAGTGGCATTGATAAATCAATAATCGGAGGGTTTTTGGGCCTAAATCCTTTAGCTTCGAGGTTAGAAATGGTGGAATCCTCCGGTGCAAGAAAGTATTCTCTAGGAGCATGCTCAAGTACAGTTTCTTGTTTCCCATTTGCTTCAAAAGAACCCTCTTGATCTATTCTTCGCCTTAGGGGTGGCACAGATGGCTCCAAAGTAACTGGAGGTAGGCCTTGAAGCCTACGCGAATGATAGAGCTGTTGATATTCCACCTTGTGAAATGATCAATTGACACTCTAAGGTTAATCTAGAGTGAAACACAGAGAACACACTAAAATTTCCTAAAGGAAAATCAAGAAATCAACTGACTAGTAGGAAGAAAAGTTACGCCAATCAACACTAGAGAAAATTTTCAGTTCAAGTGTAACTCGAACACAGAAACACCCTACGGGTATATTCTACAAAGTGCGATCTAACGTTTGCCCTAGGTATTGTGGTATACCCCTGCAGTCACCTGTGTAAGTCTCTAAAAACAAACAACTAGGTTTCCAGATCACAGTCAGTCATCAGGAGGGTACGATCGACAGTCGGGCTGATCATAATGAGCAGGATAACAAAGTGTTGACACTTGAATCCGTTAGGACCAAAACGACAACCTCATGAGGATGAAAATCCTCTTGCGTTTTTATGGAGGTGGTACTCCTCTGTCTGATATTTGTAAAATGTGGGACTTTTAAAGAAGTCCATCAAAGGAAAGTAAAATGGATATAAAAGAAAAAAAAAATATTTTTATTTTTATTTTAAAAAGAGAGTTCCTGATATTGGACTAGGAACACACACATTCATACATTTAAAGCAAATAAACAGAACTTCCTCACATCCATCATAGTAGGGCTAAATATTTTAGATCACATAAAAACTAAAAGAAAATGATCTGCATGCATAAGAGAAATTTTACAAAGTAGTACATGGGCAGCTCAAATGGAGATAATGATAGATCAACCTAAAATACTTTATATTCAGAAAAAACTGGGTTACAAAGTCCAATCGAGATTGTTCCCAAAATAACTCTCTTGGAATTTCTAAAAAATATATAGTTCAATACATATTCTCTGAAATTAAAATGTGTTTGTCATAATAACTGGGATTGGGGCTCCCATGGAACATAAAGAAATATGTATAAGAATGAAGTTTGTAGAAATAATAAAGTGGGCGATGGAAGGCAACAAGATCTGGTAAGAAGAACAAGGAAATTATAAGTCTTCGGATAAACCTTTTTATTTAAAGAGGTGGAGTAACTGGATGAAGAGCTTGATAAAGCCAAAAATATGTGATCAATATGAACTTACTATGATGGTATCTCATGGTTTGTCACTTGCTCACTGATGTCCTTTTATGACTTTCCTCGGTGATTACAGGAACCGCCTCAACCGCCCTTTTCCCTTCATCGGTAAGTTTATTGACAACTTTTTTAAACCACTCCTCGATGTAGCTCCTCATTGGCGCCACGTTGATTTCATGCTATATTTTTATACTGAATAGCTCACCTTCCAAGCCCCTTAGATCAATAGAAATGTTCCGCAAAGATTCTTCAATATCTTGATTTTTAATCGAATAATCAGCTAGCCATTTTTCCACGTCATCTTCACTATACTCAAGAATGCCATAGAATTTTTCAAATGATAACTCTTTAAAGATCTCAACTTCCTCATCAAATGCTTGCTTGGTTAAAAATAACGAGTTGAGTATCAATTTGGGGTATTGGACCTAATTGGTGATACCAGCTAGATCTATCTCAGTTAGCTTCGTGAATAATTATTCTCTTTTGATTGTGGCTTGGTTGCATGCTTGGACAATAATATTCAGGTTTTTAACATTTTCCTTCCAGCATGCATTTAGTTGTTTTATTNTACAACCGCATCAAGGTAGAAAAATTCCTCGTTTTCCAAGTCTACCTACAGATATTCATGAAACGTGTGTGCTCTCATTCCAAAAGAGACCATGCTCTTTGACATCTCCCAAGCCTCTGTTATTAATTCCATTTCTTTCTTGATATTCTTCTCCACATAGCCCCGGGCTGATGTGAGGAGGCTTGCCGATCCTTTTAATTTTACTACAGGTGTGGTAGGCCCAATCATTGCTAAAGGACTAGAAAGTATTGGAAGAGGCATTAAAGCTTCCTCCAATTCTTTGATTCACTCCTTTAACCTGACATTCTCCGCTTCAAGTCCTCCAATAGAATTATCCAGAGAGTATCCAATTGCTCAGTGTATTTGGGAAATTTGGGAAAGCCGCATGTTCAGTAGGTTAATATTTGAACAAGATTTCCCCTTTTTATTCTTACATATATTTTCTCAATAATCAAATATTTGGACTCACTATAAAAAGAAACGCTCTGAAATACAAAACAATCCTCTTCATCAAAGGTCTCAGTCTCAATTATTTCCATCTGGGGGTTTTGGTGAGAAATGTTCTCTAGCTGGTAGACATTGGGGAATAGTTTCTCGATGTCAAATTCGAGTTCCATATCCTCGAGGGGGAGGTCGTGGATGTCTCTTTTTCCTCAATGTCCCTCCTCTTCTTGCACAATGTTTTTTCTTTTCTTCCTCAAGGGAAGCTTATGAGAACTTTCAATTTTTCTAGAAGGAGAGTTCTTATCTCCTCCTCTGCTTGAAGAACTATGGGTTACTTTCTTACTTTTTTGGGTCGTTGGAGCTCTGCTCTGAGATGTTGTACACTTTGGCATGATAGCCGGGGATTGGGAACTTTTCTCACCCAAACCTTTTCCTCTTTTCTTGTATGACTCATTGGTGTTGAATATCATTTTCAGATCGTCAATGTCACAAGTGGGAGTGCCCGAGGCATTGTCTCTTTCTTCATTTAGAATAACATTAATGAAAGAATTGTTGAAACCAACAACCAATAGATTTTCTACAAAAATACCACTAGGGTCGAACCCTTTTACTTTTTCAGCATATTTTAAATTGAGGCTATGGAAGTGGCCCGTGAATTCATCAATCTTTCTCATATTTATGAATATGAAATCCCCAACTTTCCAAGGCAGAGGTATGAATTGTTTTTTTTTCTTTTTTCATGGAAAAAATGCAACAAGTAGTTGTACTTCCTTGCTCTTTTAGAAACAAACATTTTTTCAGATATATGGCATGAAAGGAAGGAAAGATTTTCCTTGGATTCAAAAATCCTTATAACGTTATAATTTTCCATTTGTTCTAGTGTCCCCTTCCTATCCAGGAACTTACTCACCTGGTTAGACATCCAGGGAGTGTCCCTTCCAAACAACAATTCTTTAAAAACTAAGACAAAATCATTAAAAACTTCATAAAATGCTAGGAGTCCTTGTGCCTCCATAATTTTTGATACCAGAAGGTTACTGGGTCGAATTCACAGTTTACCTTCTTGCACACAGATAATTACGGGAACTGACAACAATGTGCTATCGAGAAAACTAAATAAGATAACATAAAGAATTTCTTCTCCTTCTTGTATTGCGACAATTGGGAAGAGCTTTCAATGAAAATCAACTTATCCCAATCGAAGATGGCCTATTCTTTGACCTTAAAATATAGATTGTAAAGAATCATTCAGGAGATGCTGGATGTGGTTTCTTGTCTTTTTATCCTTGTAAAAAGCCATGCAATTTCATGAAAGGGATTTTTAAATGAGTCAACGTGCAATCTTATGATATCCTCGGGGACGATTGCTGGATTCTCTAGGAATTCAGGTAAGAGGTCTAGTCCATTGTCATGATTTTTAAATAACTCCCTGCAATATTCACCTTTGAAGGTGAGCATTGGCTTGGGAAGTCTCAAAATATTACGGAATACTCGAGGTGACAAAGAGATGGGGGAATGGTCCCGCAACTGAATGATCCATTGTCTTGGAATATATCTCTCAGAGCTACAAGTGACCAACTCCTTACAATCAAAGACTTTCGGGACACAACCTGCGTGCACAATTCCAAACCTCCAGATTACTTCCTTCTGGGCAGAAGGGGATGAATAATAGGAATATGCTCTGAACCACTAAAAAATTTGATCCTCATGCTTGAAAATATTGAATGTATCTCCACAGAACTGTTGTCGAGTTGCTTCCATAAGTTGATGAGGACGTTCCCTTGCTCCAAATCATGTTAAAAATGAACACTGGAGGGGATAATATAATCTTCCGTAAATCCCATTTTAATGTGTTTTAATAGGAGATCTCCTCGAGCCTTTCTCTTATTAATGACCATCTTTTCAAATCTGTATGGTAAGTTATTAACATTAAAATCATTGTAAATGTGCATTGGGAAGGGCACGAGGGTGGCAGGGACAGACTCACATAAGTGGAATGAAACTTTGGAAGTTCGGGAAGTCTAGGGATCGAAATGTATATCGCGAAACTTTTCGGTGCAATGTGTCTATCACGGAACACATGAGCATGAAATATCGATCCCGCCAACCCAAGAACCCTTGATTGTAGAATCAGCTAAGTATGGGACAACACAACGTTCGATCGGACTCGTGATGTGAAGTTATAGACGAAGATGAGAAACTGTAATTCTACCAACCCGAGAACCCGTGGTCAAAAAATGCGACTAAGTGTAGAACTAGAAAGGGATAGTAAGAGGAAAAAAGAAAAGGGAACTTCAGGTAAGTGTAGAAGAGGGAAAAGAAAGGGAGAAAAGAATTCGGGGGAATATAAAAGGGGAGGGAATTTTTAGAAGCAGGAAATGACCACAACAAAAAGTATGAAACCTTTCAAGGGCATCGAAGGAAAATGGTCTGGAAGACAGCTAAGGATCCCGAACAGATTCGATGTTCACAAATATTCGTAGTGAAATGCGATCAACAAAAATCCCAAGAATTACCCTCAATATACAATCCCCACTTCATTTGTTTTGGCTTTGGAGGGGTTATCTCCTCTACCTTTCCCCATGCGACCTCATTTTTAGCTCCTTGTTGGGCCCCAACAACTCCCCCTAAAATTTTACAAAATTTAAAGGGCCCCCATTAGAATCTTGATAATTATGATGAGCTA
>JASDQU010684499.1:62560-75157 GCA_032191745.1 Picea mariana
TGTTTTGGCTTTGGAGGGGTTATCTCCTCTACCTTTCCCCATGCGACCTCATTTTTAGCTCCTTGTTGGGCCCCAACAACTCCCCCTAAAATTTTACAAAATTTAAAGGGCCCCCATTAGAATCTTGATAATTATGATGAGCTATAGAATCAACATTTTCAAATAGTTCCATACCTTAGCTTGCTTTGAGACAAACTTAATACATTCACTATAGTATGAGACATTCATTACTAGAAACGAGCATAGAAATCTCAATTTAAACAAAAACGTTAATTTTTATCAACTATTTACTTTCGTTTAAATTATGATTACGTGTTCTTTCTTTTGCTCATGAGCAAGTTTGACTATTTTGAATAATGTGTTCAATACTTCATCAAATAATATCTTGGTTGGTTTCTCATTTTCATAAAATCATTTGGTGATATTAATTAATTAAATTCTTTTTTCATTTTGCATCTCATTTCAAAATAAAAATAATAATAATAAAAAACAATTATCTATCATTTGTTTGATTTTGTAAAAAACCAAAATTAATATTTTTATCTTCTCCATTAACTTCAAGATTCTAGAATTTTAAGATCATATTTGAAAGGAAATTATAAACAATGTTTGTTTAGAACTTATAGTTAGTTTAAATTCATTTTTTATTTTATTGTTCTAGATTTTGTTTTATTCACAATTTTTAGGTTATTAATTTAGGTTTCTTTTTGCTTCACAGGTTTCTATTATCAAATATTTGATACGGATCTGATCATGGCTTGATTTTATTATCCATATACGTTCAATATGATTGATCCAAAAATAATATTAGATTGCTACAAAATTTTTTATGAGCAACAACAGATAAAATTTGGAAAAACGTCAAGATCAGAAAGACGATTTTACAGGACTGATTGCAGCCAAACCGTGAGAAATTGGAAGAAACGGTTGAAAACCCATTTTCCAAATGGACCCATTTACCTTTCACATAAAGATTTTCCCAAAACTATGCACGATTTGAGAGATATTTGTGTATCTTTACGAGACAAATTTCAGGTGGCGAAAATTATTAGTGACGCCTAGACTGTTCACTCATTGTATAAATATATGAGAAATTTCAGAGCCAAGAGGATCTAAGAATGGGAGAGGAGGATTTTTATCCTTTGTCTTTTGTATATTATTTATTTTTTAAACTTTTCTTCTTTTCAAATGGAGTAATGGATGGTTGGAATCTTTGGGAGAATGGACGAGTATTTTCAAAGAAGAATATGAAATTCCAAGTTGCTTAATGGCTTTTGTCCTGTGAGTAAAATGATTTTATTTTCATTATAATATCTTCATATTCTTTTAATAATTGATTATGCATTGATTTAAATTAGATTTAGTCTTTTTTATCAATACATGGTTAATTGCTATCATTTATGTATTAATTAATTTTTTTCATCTTTAAGAGTCTATTATCCCAAAAAAATCTTCCAGGACTACAGTATGGGCATGTGATTTTGAGAAAGAATATGGGAAAGTAATTCATATTTGGCTTTAGACCTGTGTGATTCTTATTCCATTTCGTTCTTTCATTACTATTGTATTATGAGAATGTTATTATGGTTGATTTTAGCTTTAGCTTGTCATCATATGGTGTTTTCATACTGTTAAATGTTATATGTTGTCCATAATTTGTTATTCCATTATGTATGTGATCAATTTGTCATTTGATTATTATCGAATTTATTCCTAATGTTAAATCATGGATAAAATCAATACTCATAATTGAGTTTTTTCTCATTCTTAGTTATTGATTATCATAAGATCACATGATTTTTTATCAGTCATCATTCTGCTGCTATATTCTCACTCCCACACATTAAACACTTCTTTGAATTTATTCTGGAAGTACTAGTATTGTTCTGTCACAGGTTTTCCTCACAAGAAGGACAAGAAGGAGCTCAGATAACATAGAAAGATAATACCAGTTTCGTTGATCAGCTATAAGTTAGTCTGTGTGTTATTTAAAAATTAATTATTAATGAAATGATAATTGCATAAATTAGCTTTAACTGTTTATGTATCGTTGTTTCAATCGTATTCATTTAGTATTTATTTGTTTAATATCTTTAAAGAAAAAACAAAAAATAAGTGTTGTTCATATTTGATTCAGAAACTTTATCAAACAATCATTTTTGCAAGATTTCATGCAAACCTTGTAACCTGTATATAGATTGTTTATATTCACATTTCTTTTTAATAAACATTAGTCAATAATATATCATTTGTTAGAATCATATATTTTAGATTAGTTTCATTTCTTTTATTATTTTTAGGAATTTAGTTGGCTAACAGAGCCATTAAACCCGTCAGAATAGGTTACACCAAATGACTTGGGTTATTTAGACATCCCCGGACTGGATTTATTCTTCCAGTTGATGGCATGTCAAATTTTCCCGTCAACACCCCTATGTTAGAGGGGGGTCCCGGTTGACTCTTACGAAACTGGACTTTCACACTCTCTATCACAGACTCTTATGTTTGTTTAAGCGGCCTTGAAGACTTTCGTCTCCACACCTATTTCAAGGCCCTAAAGCCTAGACTACTTGGTGAACCTACAAACAAAGTTCTAGTTGATTTTAAGTTTAATCGTTGATTTTAAGTGGCTTTGTTTACTCAAAAGGGTACATACATGCAACTTATGGTGTTTTTAAAGAGACGAAAGAGAAGAAATAAAATCTTTTAGAACATTCATGCAAAAAGAAAACTACATTCTACAACTGAAAAAATGGTTTTTAAACTTTGTAAGTGCAAACTTTTCGAAATATAGTCCAAGATCCTAAAATGAAAAAAAAAATCATAGAATGTGCTTTTTGTTTCACAATGCAAATGCAAAATACTAAACTTTCAAGGAAATAACGTAGAAGGAACTTTGGAAATGGAACTCTTTCCTTTTGTAATAAACAATCTATGCTACAAATGCCAAACAAAAATGCATAACTAAATGCAACAACAAATTATTTATTTATTTTTTAACGCTTAGAAAAGAAAATCACAATTAAATGATATTTTTTTGTTTTTCAAAGAAAAAACAAGGGAAAGAGAAAACAAACCCAAGATTGACACAGACCCTAAGCCACTGCTCGAAAGTATGAATTCACTGGAATCCACAGGAGGATTTAACACTTATAAGTTCACCCTAAACCTTGAAAGAAAACAAAAGAAATAAAGAAACAACAAAGGTTCTTTACAAATTGCGAGATAAATTGAGTCTTTAACCCAACCAAACACAATCAACAGAGACCTTGAAGAGTTCAGGAAGGCCTGAGAAGCAAATAGCTTCTTTCCAGGAAAGAAAAAGTATTTTTAAAAAGCCTTTCCAAAACACAGAGACGTGTGTTGTGCACGAACAACTTGCGTATGTACACGGACTGTATACCATGCAGAACTTGTATGTGTGTGTTCTATATAGAGGACAAGGCGTGTACACCTATGCAAGTTTTCAAAAAATAAAAATGTTTGGATAGACAATTGGGCAAGGGAGGCTGGTAGGCACCTGGAAGGTGGCCAGAGACCCAAAATGACTCATAAAACTTAGAAAACTCAAAAAGAAACTAAAAATCAAATCAAACCAAAATCTCACACTAAGACCCTAGAGAGACTCCCCAATGGAGTCACCAATTCTACAATGGGGAAATTACCCCTAAACTGGGTCTAAGGAATAGACAAAGCGATAACTCCCTTAAAAGACTAACTTATCTCTAATCTATCCCAAAACAATATAGACTAAGTGATAAGAGAAAGAGAGAAGAGAAGGTTAATGAGTGCACCTTGAATCCTTACGGTTGATGTAGACCTCTTCCACTTGTTGTTTCCTCTTAGATCACAGATCTCCTCCCAAAGCTGACCTGTAAGGGGTTAAGAATAGAATGAAACAACATATAAAATATCTAGTAATCACTTAAAATCCTAAATATAGATATAAATGCTCAAAATAAGAAGAACATATACACATAGGGTTTTGGGACAAAGATAATCTCTTTTATTCAAATTCAAGATGAAAGGTTACAACATTTGCTTGTGAAAAACTCTCTATGAACCAAGTCTGGTCTCCTCTACCGTGGCTCCAAGTGCATCAATCCTACATAGAATTATAACAACCAACATATTATCAAGGGAAGAAGGAAGGGTTGCATATAGAGAATGGTTGGAGGAGAAAGTTGAGGATAAAACTTAGAGAAAGATGCAAAACTTGGGCAATGAGAGGGAAAGGATTTTGGCAGCGTTTTCTTATTCTCTTGTTCATATGTCTAAATGACCTCAACAATAGGCTCCAACTATGGGATGATGACCCCTTGTGGGTTGTCAAGAATCCAAAATATCTCGTAAACAGGTGCTTCCACCCATTGGGTTATGGAGTCAGATTAAGAATATACAAACTCGAAATAAAATTATGTACAAGGAGAATGAAAAGTTCTAGGAGAATAAACCTTTTAGATGTTTTCCATTGACAGGTAGTATTAACCTTTTTCCTTTCATGTCTTGGAGCATATATGAGTTGAATCCCAATATCTTTTCGATGATATAGGGTCTGATCCAGAGTGCTTCAAACTTTGTGTGCATGGATGGATTTTCCTTGGCTTTGTTTCAAAGCAGTACCAGTTCTCCCTTATGAAAGTTATTCATAGTTGTGCTTTGATCAAAATATTTTTTTGATGCTCTACTACCTCTTAGAAGTCTGATTCGGGGCCTTGCTTCGTTCTTCTTCCAACTTCAACATGTGATTGATCCTTTTCTGGATA
Source organism: Picea mariana (assembly GCA_032191745.1). Classification (NCBI taxonomy): domain Eukaryota; kingdom Viridiplantae; phylum Streptophyta; class Pinopsida; order Pinales; family Pinaceae; genus Picea; species Picea mariana. The sequence continues at coordinate 67,327 of JASDQU010684499.1, forward strand.
GGCGAAGTGTCTTCCATATATTCAGTATTAACCACATAGATCAATGCATTAAGATTGAGGTTAAGTGGCATTTTTTCCTCTTTCCCATAAACCAATAGATACAAAGACATCCCGGTACTATCCTTTGGGGTTGTCCTACTTGCCCGTAATGCTTCTGTCAGCTTCATATGCCAATTCCTCTAGTTTCTATCAACGATTTTCTTCAATATCTGCACAAGTGTTTTATTCGTGGATTCAACAAGGCCATTTCCTTATGGATAATAATTCAAAGACTCACCCATGATGATCACATATTGTATGCAAAACTTTGTGAATTTTGATCCAATGAAAATTGAACCATTGTCCGTGATAAATTTATCAACGACACCAAACCTCAACAAAATGTTGTCCTTGAGGCATCCAATCAATTCTTTAGCGTCGACCTTCTTCAGCGCCACCACTTCTGGCCATTTTGTGAAATAATCTGTAGTTGTTAGAATGTACATGTGCCCTTTGCTAGATTTCATATTAATCATCCCAACAACATCAAGTCCCCATTGGGAAAATGGTTGTTCCACCACAATCGGCTGCAAAGGCATCACAACTTTCTTCATTTTTCTTGAAAATTGTTGCCATGACAAACATCTCCTTATTATGGCATAAGAGGCCTTGAATATTGACGGCCAATAAAATACCGCTCTGATTATTTTGTGGGTAGTTGGAGTGGGTGCAAAGTGTCCATCACATATTCCCTCATGGAATTCTTTGATCAGTCCTTGAGCTTCATTCTCATCGACGCATCTCAACAATATGCCATCAAAATATCTTCTAAAAAGTATGCCAGAAATAAACACATATTGGTTCGAATTCATCTTGAGTGTCCTTCACTCCTTGGAACTCATTGTAACATAGAATTGCCCAGAACTTAAATAGAATATGATATCTACATACCATTCTGAATCAACTAATGGTTCCCTGACTGATATTGAAATCATCCCATCGACTAAGTCCCCATTCTCAATAAACTTGCATAATCCTTGTCTATTGCCTTCAATGGTTTGATATCAATATCATACTCTTGAATTTTTGCTAACCATTTGGCCCATTTCCCTTCTCTCAATTGTTGATTTAGAAGCATCTCGACGGGGGGTGAGGGGATGTAAGCTATAACATGGAAGTTTAATATATACGTCCGAAAGTGTGCCACAACTTTTACAAGAGACAAATCTTGTTTCTCAAGTTTTGAATACCTCAACTCATAGTCGTGTAGAGTTTTTCTCATAAAAATTATCGGGAGCTCTTCTCCATTGCTATTTTTTCGAGTGAGGACGGATGTGAAAACTTCCTCTGTAGCAAATGAATAGATGATAAAATCCCTTTGAAAATATGGACTAATGAGGACATGAGCAATGGTGATGCCCCCCTTGATATTGTTGAATGCTTCCTGAGTATATGTTGTCCACTCGAACCTCTACTCCTTTTTCAATAACAAATTGATAGGTTTTACAATGCTTGTGTAATCAGGAACAAATCTTCGAACAAAATTAATTTTCTCGAAGAATGATTGGACTCCCTTCTTGGATGTAGGGGGGTTGAGTTAATTAATTGATTTAACTCTTCTGGTTCTATGTAAATCCTTTCCTTGCATAAAATGTGTCCCAAGAGCTTGCCTTGAGTCACAACAAACAAGCATTTCTTTGGGTTCAAAGAAATGTCGTATAATCTACATCTTTCAAAGACTTTTCTTAAATGATGGATGTGATCCTCCATTTTGCTTGAATGCACTTTCAAGTCATCTTGGTAGTCTTCCATAAAATTTCCTATCAATCTGTTGAACGCATGATCCATGGCCCTTTGGAACGTGGCTCCAACATTTTTTCAAACCAAAGGGATTTCTAGTGTATGCATATGTCTCCCATGGTGTAATAAATGTCATATTTTCTCTATCTTCCTCAAGAACCAAAACTTTATTATATCTAGAGAAACCATCCAACATATACATGCATGTCGATCCTGTAAATTGTTGTAGCAGAAACTCCATGTTGGGAAACGAAAAACTATCTTTTATGCTCGCTTTGTTAAGGTTTATGAAGTCGACGCACATTCAGATTTCCCTGGTCTTGTTCCTGAAAATAGTTGATTTGAAAGCCAGTTTGAATGTTTGATGGGATAGATTATCCTTGCCTTCTTCAACTTTTCCAACTCAATTTTTACCAGAGACTTTAGCTTGGGATTCATCATTCTTGTTTTTTGTTTCACTAGTTTGGCTTGTTCCCTCAAAGGAATGATATGTTGGAATATCATTTTTTCATAGGCCTTTAAGTCGTCATAGGTCCAAGAAAACACATCAATATATTCCTTGAACAAGGAAAAATATTGATCAACTTCTTCGGGGGTAAAATCGACTCCCAAATTGACAGATTTCGTGGACTGGTCTATTCCAATATTGAGTTTTCTTGTCTCTTGCACCTTTCGAACTAAAGCTTCTTCAAGAAGATTCTTGGCATGATCATCTTTTGTAAAAAATGATTGAAGTATTTGGGGATGACAATCGATATATCATCTTATTCATCATCATCATCATTTAACAAAAAAATATCCAATTGTTCATCATTGTCAAACACTTGCAAGTACTCAATATTATTGAGCACGGATGGCCAAAAGGCCCTTTCCACCTGGAAATATGTTTTTCTCGGGACATTGTCTGGGTTTGATAATGAAGCCGCCAAGGCTAGCGATTCATTCTTGTGATTCTTATCCATTGGAATGGAAGTAATATTGAAAGAGATGAAAGATTCCATCAGTTCATTAACTCTTTTGAAATATATATTAAGTATTTCCTTTTTTATTTTGTACTTCTAGATAACCTGGTTGATGACCAACTTTGAATCTTTAGTCACAATGAGATGTTCTATTTTCATTCCTTGTGTGAGGATCATCCCCTAGATCAAATCTTTGTATTCTACCTCATTATTCTTGCATGGAAACTCCAATCTTACATTGTGAATATGCGTCGTCCTATTTGGGTTTATGAGAACAATTCCAACTTCGTTCCTAGATTTAGAACATGCTCCGTTGAATGACATTCTATAGTAGCCTTCAAATAAACATTCTGGAGCCTCCAAGTCTTGAACTCATTCTAGTTTTTTGTTCTTCTCCATGTCCAATATAGCATAGTTTATGATCCCGATGTCTATGTTGTCTTCCATTAATTCATTATCCTTCTTCTTGAAGGAGAAAGGTTTTTTGGGCTCACAGGGTACTTTAATCATTTCTCCCTCTTTGCCTAGTAGCATCATACATCTGTCGTCATTCATTATATGTCCACCAATCATGGAGCTCCAATCTCTTCCCATCACAACCCCATATGTTGGAGGCAGGTCTACCACGATAATATTAAAAACTATGATGATATGGGGAGTTGTTTTAATCTAGGAATAAAAATCCTTGATTTCTTCGTATGATGACACTTTTCTAGAATTGATGGCATATATTCTCTCACCATTTTCATAATACTTAGTGAAACTCATGCCCAACGCTTCCATAACCATAAGTGGCATTATATTATTTGTTGCAATAGTATCAACTAAACAGTTATGTAATGCGACATCATGGTTTTCAATTGAGATGTAGAAGGGCATAATTTTACCTCTTAGCTTAGCAGTCAATGGGCTCTGGTTCTATTTTGGAGTGATAACAAAAACTTCCTTTCTTTCTGATGGATCATCCAACAAATTCAAGATGTTTTCCCTCTACTGAGTAATCTTCACCACTTCTGTAAAAGGAAAGGTTATCCTCAACTTACTTAAGTCCATGACATTATATGTCATTTGAGTTGAGATTGTTGCTATGTGTTGCCTTATGGTTACAATTGTCACCTTCTCATTTTACACCTTTTCATTTTCTTTTTCTTTTTCTTTGTCGAAGTTTCCTTTATTCTTTGGTCTATTTACAAATCCTCTTGTCTGGGCAACATTTTCTTGCGATTTAGTATCGTTGTTTCCTTCTCCACATATATACATGGACATATCGAATTCATCAATATGCCCTGTCTTGGAGCTTTCATCAGGTAAGTAATAACCTTCTTTCTCAATCAATTTCTTGTCATAGACATCATCCAAAACAAGCATGTTTGGAGTGGGTTGTCTGGGAACCCTTGGTCTCAGTGGGTCTTCAATATTCTCGAACCTGACTCTGTTTTCAGGGGGAGGGTTCCTCCTTTGTTTGGGAATTGGAATTCTTGGGTTTGGCATGTAATTATCTCCCCTTCTTAGCTTGGTTATTTTTTTCTGCATCTGTTTGATGCTTCTCTTTATCTGCTCAATCTTAATTATTTGCTTTGTTTCATGTGCCACAATAGGATCATCCTTTACATCAGGTATGGTTCCCTTAAAAAATCGTCCTCCCGCCATTTGATTATGAGTCTTCCGAGGTTTAAAATATTCATTCTTTCTCGAGTTGGAAGCTCCTTGATTATCAATATTCAATCCTCCCATATTCCTTTGTACTCTTCCCAGTATAATGTCAGGGTCGGTGCCCGTTTCAATCATAATTTATTCCATATCAGTGGCCTTAGTAATTTCTTCCTCCAAATTATTCATTTGGAATGTTCTGATGACATATTTTACATTCAGGGGCGTTGCATTTTTATAGAAACCCAGAATGACCGATTCATTTGGTCTTTTGTCTTCTCGGATTCTACTCAAGGTCTTATTGAACCTGAGATTAAAATATTGCATCCTTTCGTTCTTATTCAACCCAATCTGGATAAAGTCTATGAGGAGGGTATGGTAGGAAATTGGAGGGGGGGGGACATAGTTAGGAACATAGATTTGAGGTCGTTAAATGAGCGAATGGATCTACTAGGCAATGTTGTATACCATTCATAAGCTCTTTCTAATAAAGTTTGCAAAAATAATATCACCATGATGTCATCATATTCAACTCAGTAAAAGTCACAAATGTCAAGAAATAAGTGTAGATGCCTCTTTGCATCAATTGTCCCATCTCCAGAAAATTCCTTTAAGGTTCTCTTAGGGAGAACTAGGAGTTCATGTTGTTCACCTATGAGATTAAGAGGGGAATATCTTACCCTTCTTTTATTTCCAAACTCTTGGATTCCTTGGTTTCTTGCAGCATCTCTTTTGCCTCCTTGTCTCTCCTCATGATGATCAATTCGGGGTTCTTGCTGCCATTTTTGAGGAGGTTTCAATATCTGAATGCTCACTTCTAAGGACCCTCTTTATATAGCCTTCACCTTAGTGGTGGCACAGGTGGCTCCAAAGTAACCAGAGGCAGGCCTTGAAGCCTATGCGAACGACAGAGCTGTTGATATTCCACCTTGTGAAATGATCAATTGACACTCTAAGATTAAGTTAGCGCAAAACAAAAAGCACACACTAAAAGTTCGTAAAGGAAAATAAAGCAATCAACTGATTAGTAGGAAGAAAATTTATGCCAATCAACACTAGAGAAACTTATCAGTTCGAGTGTAACTCAAACATGGAAACACCCTCCAGGTATACTCTACAAAGTGTGATATGACATCTTCCCTAGTTGCCGTGGTATACCCCCACAATCACCCATGTAAGTCCATAAAAATAGACAACTAGGTTTCCATCTCGCAGTCAGTCACCAGGAGGGTACGATCGATAGTCTATATGATCATAGTGAGTAAGATAACAAAGTGTTGACACTTGAATCTGTTAGGACTAAAACGATGATCTCACGAGGATGCAAATCCTTCTGCGGTTTTATGCAGGTGGTACTCCTCTGTCCGATATTTGTAAAATGTGGGACTTTTAAAGAAGTTCGTCAAAGGAAAGTAAAATAGCTATAAAACAAAACAAAAAAATGTATATATTTTTCTTTTAAAAGAGAGTTCCTAAGAATGGACCAGGAACCACACACATTCATACATTTAAAGAAAATAAACATAACTTCCTCACATCCATCATAATAGGGCTAAAGATTTATGATCACATAAAAATTAAAAGAAAATGATCTGCATGCATAAGATAACTTTGACAGAGTAGTGCATGAGAAACTCAAATGGATATAATGATAGATCAACCTCAAGTACTTTATATTAAAAAAAACTGGGTTACAAAGTACAGACGAGATTGTTTCCAAAATAGCTCTCATGGAATTTCTAAAAAATATATAGTTCAATACATATTCTCTGAAATTAAAATGCGTTTGTCATAATGAATGGGATTGGGGCTCCTACAGACCATAAAGCAAATATGTATAAGAATGAAGTTCATAGAAAGAAGAAAGTGGGTGGCAGAAGGCAACAAGACCTGGTAAGAAGAAAAAGGAAATTATCAGTCTTCAGTTAAACCTTTCTATTTAAAGAGGTGGAGTAACTGGATGAAGAGCTTGATAAAGACATAAATATGTGATCAATATGAAATTACTATGATGGTATCTCATGGTTTTCCACTTTCTCGCTAATTTCCTTTTATGGATTTCCTCAGCAGTTACAGGAACCGTCTCAATCGTCCTTTTCCCTTCATCGGTAAGTTTATTGACAACTTTTTTAAACCACTCCTCGATGTAGCTCCTCATTGGTGCCATGTTGATTTCATGCCAAATTTTTATATTGAAGAGCTCGCCTTTCAATTCCCTTAGATCAATAGAAATTTTCCGCAAAGATTCTTCAATATCTTGATTTTTAATCGAATAATCAACTAGCATGTTTTCCACATCATCTTCACTATACTCAAGAATGCCATTGAATTTTTCAAATGATAACCCTTTAAAGATCTCAACTTGTTCATCAAATGCTTGCTTGGTTAAAAACAATGAGTTGAGTATCAATTTGGGGTCTTGGACCTCATTGGTGTTGCTAGCTATATCTATCTCAATTAGCTTCTTGAATAATTATTCTCTTTTGGTTATGGCATGGCTGCATGCTTGGACAATAATATACAGGTTTTTAACCTTTTTCTTCCAACATGCATTTAGTTGTTTTATCTGGGTTGGAGAAGGGAGATCCTCCTCTCTTCTTCACAACCAGTCATATTGGTAAATTTAAAACCAAATGGTACAACCGCATCGAGGTATAAACCTTCCTCATTTTTCAAGTCTACCTACAAATATTAATGAAAAGTGTGTGCTCTCGTTCCAAAAGAGACCATGCTCTTTGACATCTCCCAAGCCTCTTTTATTAATTTCATTCTTTTCTTGATATTCTTCTCCACATAGCCCCAGGATGATGTGAGGAGGCTTACCGATCCTTTTAATTTTGTTGCAGGTGTGGTAGGCTCGATCATTGCTAAAGGACTAGAAAGTACTGGAAGAGGCATTAAAGCTTCCTCCAATTCTTTGATTCACTCCTTTAACCTGAAATTCTCCGCTTTAAGGCCTCCAATAGAATTATCTAGAGCGTCTGCAGTTGCTCTGTGTATTTTGGAAATTTGGGAAGGCCGCATGTTCGGTAGGTTAATCTCTGAATGAGATTTCTCCTCTTTATTCTTTACATCTCTTTTCTCAATAATCAAATTTTTGGACTCGCTGTCAAAAGTGACGCTCTGAAATAAAAAAGACTCTTCGCTGAAGGTCTCGGTCTCAATTATTTCCATCTGAGGGTTCTGATGAGTAGTGTTCTCTAGCTAGTCGACATTGGAGAACACTTTCTTGATGTCAATTTTGAGCTCCATATCCTCGAGGGAGAGGTCATGGATGTCACTTTATCCTCGATGTCCCTCCTTTTCTTGCACAATGTTTTTTATTTTCTTCCTCAAGGGAAGTTTATGATAACTTTCAATTTTGTCAGAAGGAGGGTTCTTATCTCCTCCTCTACCTAAAGAACTGTGGGTTACTTTCTTACTTTGGTGGGCCATTGGAG